>CM067366.1:54434300-54510662 GCA_034401795.1 Chaetoderma sp. LZ-2023a | reverse complement strand
CCTTCGAAATTGAATTTCTGCGACAAGGTTTCCAAGTCTTTCCTGCTATATAGGCCTACCCGCCATAGAGAGAGAGGGAGAGAGAGAGAGAGAGAGAGAGAGAGGGAGAGAGAGAGAGAGAGAGAGAGAGTTTCTTAATAGTAACATATCCCACATGGTTGATGACCAAATGATCGGGGTTCTCCCTCCCTCCCTCCCTCCTTCCCCCACATTTTCTATCTCCCATCCCCACCCCCCACCCCCACCCCCTCTCTCTCTCTCTCTCGCTCTCACCCCCCACCCTCCTTCTCTCCTCTCTCTCTCACTCTCTCTCCCTCTCTCTCTCTCTCTCGCTCGCTAACGAGAATACCGATGACATACAAATAACAAAACGGAAACCAAGATTAATATCTCAATACAAGTGTCCACTAGCAATAATTGTTAAACTGAATAGATTTAAATCCAACGGGACCAACGGTCAACGCGAATACATCGATCTTTATCTAACAATTAATTATTTCTGGGAAAAACCTCAACACTTCAGCCCCTACTGAGGGTTTCTGAATATAACGATTAGTGGTGTTAATGACCATGGATCGCTCAATGAAAGTTCAACCATTCTATTGACACTGAGCTTCTATAGGCCTGCTCCTATACAAACTGCTTTGCAGCAATTAATTCCGTGTTCGTTCTAATCTACTTATGCTGGCATTAGCATGCTTGAAAAGTTACAAGTCTGTTTCTATTTGAATATTGCGCAATTTAAAGAAGACTGAGAATTCCCGACTAATTGCAAATCTGCATTAAGCCTCTCTTAAATCAAATAAGTAGTTCGTTTGCTGTTGTTGAACCTTTAGATTATTATCTATTCAGGAAATGCTTTCTTCCTCTCAAACACAATTGATCAGGGACAAGGAATTAACTGCAACAAAGTTAAATGCTAATGTCAACTACAGCAATAATGATATCGAGATGAACGTTAATGCTTACAATGACGATGGTAGCGGTAACCGTAGAGGTAGCGGTCGCAGTTGCAGTAGCTGTAGTACTAACGTATAATTACCAACTCTATACAAAATAAATAATTTAAAATGGCTTCTGATATCTAGTAAGGCGGGAAATTAATTTGTAGGCCACTGGTCGGACTAATCAACTTGTCCCTCGTACACCTGTCTTTTAGAGCCCTCACGTTCTATGCCTCGTTCAAGTTGTGTGTGTGTGTGTGTGTGTGTGTGTGCGTGCGTGCGTGCGTGCGTGCGTGCGTGCGTGCGTGCGTGCGTGCGTGGGTGCGTGCGTGCGTGCGTGCGTGCGTGCGTGCGTGCGTGCGTGCGTGCGTGCGTGCGTGCGTGCGTGCGTGCGTGCGTGCGTGCGTGCGTGCGTGCGTGCGTGCGTGTTGATCGTTGTCTCTCGATTTTGTCTCATGTTGCTGTTCTTGACCATGGCTTTTCTGTTGCTCCTCATGCTTGGGCCTGGGGGATGGGAGGGCCTAACCTGGACCTAACGGTGGTGGGGAAGGGATGGGGTAGGTGCTGGGTAGGGGGGGGGGGGAGTAGGTGCGTGCGGTCTTATGACCTGATGTACCCTAGGGGAGAGTGGGGAGGTTGGGGTGTGGGTTTTTTAGGGTCCTGGGACCCATTTGCTCTTCTGGCCATCATCCGAGCAACTCTTTCAAGTTTTCAAGTTCAAGCTTTTGAAAATTTACCACTGGAATGACTGGCTCGGTAACCGAGCCAGTCATTCCAGTGGTAAATTTTCTAAAATAGTCTTCTCTTAGCCTGCAAATGGATATACCTCAACACCGCTTTGCCCGGTTTAGCGATTAAATGATTAAGTTAACGCAAGTTGTGTTAAACAAACGTAAAAACCTTATTAGTATGCATAGCCAACAATGGATGCATCCAATTTTAGCTATGCCCCGCACTTCTCTAGCTAAACTCCACTCATGCCTTGCGCGCATTCGGATCGATTTATATACTTAGAATCCTGAATTCCCCAGAATCTCAATTTCATGGTAACTATACAGCTATAACATGTTGATTATTTTGAAACTACTTTTGGCAGGGGTTTGATGCTGCCCAATGAAATTAGTTTCCAAAATAATCCACAGAACATTTATTAAATAGTAAAGACGTACTATTCGTACAACTGACGGACTATTCCGTTCACGACGGAGTATTTCTCTCTATTACCATTGTGACGTCGGGCTACATATGAGGTAATTAATTCTGGTGTCATATACTTGACTGACAGATTGGAGTCATCAATTAAATGCTTCTTCGTACAGAACATCCTGGCATAAATCCCGTTTCCACATATGAGTGCATATATACTGAAGATGGTTCGGATACATTACCGCATACAATGGTTTAATGGACTTTTCTAAGTTTATCCATCTATAATATGGCGTCATATGACGTCATAATCAACTAAGTAACGTGTAGGATGACGTCATGGTGACGTTATAATCACGACGTCATGAGTGATTTGATAAAATCCGTCTTTAACGCTTGATGGTCAGACCCGGTGTATGAATTGTAAGTCTGCCATTTAATAACCATTATGTTGAATATTTTGGAACTAATTCGACGCGTACAGTCAAATTAGTTTCAAAATGTTTACCAGCCTATCTATAGTTTTCTGGAAATTAATAGTCAGGGTGGTCAGAGATTGATCGATCCCAATGCGAGTGTGGTGTGGGTGGAGCTTAGATGGCGATGGGCGGGGAATAGAAAAAACTGGAAAGGTCCATGGAGAAATGCCTTGTTGCTCACCACGGCTACCAAAGCCGTAGACATGGGTACATGGTGCATTTGCCCTTCAAAATTGCTGTCTTTCCTCCCTCAAACAAATGTTTTATGGGCGAGGTATGTTCTTCACTATGGGTGCTTGAACTTGTGCCGTTTTCACAGAGGCTACTCTTGAAAGTATTATCCTTACACCAAAACCTGTTACCTGGTGCATGCTCAACGGGTCATGGAAGGGCCGTTCGTTGCCTATGACCGTTATCCAGCAATGGTGAACATGTTGGCGAACGACAACTGGAGCCATGCACTGACGCTTCACATACGCTTTGATGCACGGATTCCATGGATAGGAGATAAGTTCATATATTAGTTTTAAAGTGACATATTATTTCTACAGATGGTGTAGGGAAATGGGTGGGGGGGAGAGAGAGAGAGAGAGAGAGAGGAGGGATGGAGTGAGGGAGGGAAGGAGGGAGAGAGAGAGAGAGAGAGAGAGAGAAAGAGAGAAAGAGGTCAGAGAGAGAGAGAGAGAGAGCGAGAGAGAGAGAGAGAGAGAGAGAGAGAGAGAGAGAGAGAGAGAGAGAGAGAGAAAGAGGTGTAGTGAAATGGAGGGGGGGGGGGAGAGAGAAAGAGGGAGAGAGAGAGAGAGAGAGAGAGAGAGAGAGAGAGAGGGAGAGAGACGGGAGAGACATACTGAAAAATGACGATTGTTCTAGAAGGTCAAAATGATTGGAAACATAGAGAGCGTAGACGCAAGGGAAAGGCGGCATAATGTGCGCAAGACGCTGATGAGAGTCTGTCACCTATGTTACATTACTTTCCAGGATGTAGCTCAATGTCATAGTCAAAGGCCATGCGTTAAATGATAATTACCTTTCACTTTTAACGATTAGTGTTGTTTTGATGAACCGATGCATGTAGTACCACTATATCTGGCGTGATCCAGGGTATTGGGTCAAAGGTTAAGTGCAGGGACCATAAAGAATGCCCTACGGGGTAATCTATAGACAATGTACACTGTACAGTATGCCCTATTATGCAGATTGTCCACAGAACATGGCTATGTTTAAGGTATCATTGTCGAGACTTTATCAATGTTTTCGATACGGTAATCACATTCCTCGCAAATATAACTGTCTTCATATTGGACATATATCGTTTCTTATCTGCATACCAAACTATTATTTGGTATTTGATTAAAAGGCATTGATTATAGAATCACAGCCATGACTTCAGGCAATGCGTACAGTGATGTCAAAGTAATGATACAGTTTTCAAAGACATTTCAAAAGAACAAACTGTTGCAAGAGTCTGGCGATTACCCCGAGAGTAGACCGCACGTCACTGTTACCTAACCGCTATATAGGTATTGTAGTAGGTAATACCAACATTGAGCCCACATTACGCTAGCAAGGAATGCGCCCAATGCATTGATTACACTTGGCCACCCGCAGGGAGTACGCCCAGCGGCAGGAAGGGGGAACATTCAACCTGCAATTGCTTCAAGAGAGGGACGGACACGGTTTTATCTTCTTTATCAAGACTCAATTTCAGCCTCGAAATTTCTTGATTAATGACTATATAGATCCTCGAGAAGTCACGCCCCAGGCCTTCTTTCACCGGTTCTCACTGAGAGAAGCCTGATAATGCATGTTGCTGGGACGGCACGGGGACAATACGCATCGGTATTGTTCCAGTACCGGCCCAATAACCTGCATTTCCATGGAAGATGGCATTGAAAACAGGTTCAGATTTGAGGAAAATAAGTTAATTTACATTAACTTTCAAGCAGGTCCGAAGAAAGCCTAAAGGCATCAGGAATGGGGCTATTGACATTGTTAATAATAGGAAAATCGAATATGTCATAACCGTGTTACGTCATAAGGGGCGACCGAGGCGGTGGGTGTGTATTGAGTCTGAAGGAAGTGCAGTCAGACAATTATATGGTAGATGAATCTAGGAATGCTATATAATCCGCGAATGAGGTACGCGCATACGCACGTGTGTATGTGTGCATTGACGTGCTGTTGAAAGGAGATGGTCCTCATATAAGACATTTACTTATACACCCTCAGGACAGTTTGATACACAACTTATATAGAGACGAACTGTCTATATTCTATAAACACGTCAATTAACAGCCATGCGACCCTATTGTGCCACTCTTCAAGCACCTTATCATTGTTAATTAATTATTCCAAGAATTTTAGAAGATTAAAATTAAATTAAACCGAACATCATCCGCACTCAATAAAATATCCCCGATAAGGCGCGTTCGTGGGATACTGGGCCAGTAGCGCGCTGCATTGGCACGTCCTATCTGGGTAAGTGACCGGTCGGTGGTTTCTTCAGTTGATATTGTGGTTATAGTGGTGGCAAGCAGTCAGCGAAGATATGATCTGTTGCTGATGTCCACAGTTATTTATGCTTTTGCTTGATAATATTATATTTACAATGGTCTTGGGATTCTAGGTTTAACTTTCTCGGTACCTCTACACGACATACCCGGTTTCATTGCCTGTTTTTATGGTAGTGTTTATTGGCTCTGACTCTTGTCTCCCATGGTGGAATGACGCACTTAAATTAGTTTTAAATTAATCAAAGTGTACCTGTACGGGTTACCTTGAAACAGCAATTCTGTGAATTGAGGATTCAAATAAATCGACCACAACACGCGCAAAGGCTGGGCGGAAATTAGCTAGAAATGGGCTAAGCATAGATAGAATGGTTCAATTAAATTGGCGATGATAGAAGATAGGTCTCTATGGTTCTCTCTCCTCTTAAACACACCCCACCCCACCCGCAAACCCCATAACTGAGGGGTGTGATTTTCTTCTCGTGCTCTGGATCTACGCCTCCTTTCTAGGCCAAAAATTAGTCTGGAAGGAGAAACGTCATGGCTCTCTCAATGTGAAAGGCTTAGAAGTAATGGTTCGAACCCTTCGATTCTAAAGCATTCTCAATGACACAGACCTCAAAGATGTACTCAGTCTTTCTGTATTTCAAAGACTTACAAACATTGTTTGAAAGAGCAAAACACACTCTCTTTCTTTGAGTTTCTCTGACTCAAAAGTCAAAGATAAAACGATCTGCCACTACTATTTCGTATGTCAAGAAAGTCATGAATGTTCCTTAATTTAAATGGCTCAGAACATCCAGAACTGACCCTGAACGGAGCTTTTTGTCGCCGAGTTTGGGTCAGGAAGCATACTCTGTGTGGTTCTATGACTCGGAATTTCGGAAACCAAGAACGAAGCACACTGGTGGCGTGTGTTTCATTTCCCAAAGATGAAAACCTCGATTCGTTGGACTATGTGCTAGAAAGGCAACCCAGATTTGGAAAACTATCGAGGGTGCCATTTTCTCCGACTCTGGCTGATAGAGGTGAAGACCAGATCGTCTTTCTGCAAAGAGTTCCGTCTCCATCTTTCGGTGTTGATTAATTCGTGCTGCTCTGCGGCTCTAGAGTTTCCTACATCTTCACCGCCACAGCAACTCAACTGAACCGTAACATTAAGGATTTAAGCGCAGGAACGAAGGAAGGACCGTCGCATCAAAATATCTCATGCTTAGATAGACTTCTTGGTGTGTATTCTTACGACGGTTGGTTTTACTAAAAACCTCGTGAATTAAACTGGACAGTTTTTACTAATGTAGCATTTTCACTCTTTCTGGCCTTCCGATGGTCAATAACAGGCACACGGGCACGCACCCACGCACGCACGCACGCACGCACGCACGCACGCACGCACGCACGCACGCACGCACGCACGCACGCACGCACGCACGCACCAGATTGGTATATTAAACTGCTAAAGTAGGCATGAATCATATAACCTCGCATAGATTGATAACATCTTCGTCAATATTTCAGTAAATCCACAACAATTCACTCGAAACTTTCTAAGTTAATAACAAAGATCACTTGTTCCCCGTGTCTGGTAGCCTGCCAAGAACAAGGCGATCGATTTTCAACAGAAAATTGATCACCTACGTCACTTTGATTGTGATGTCACCTAACTAGTTACGTAATAGATTATGGCGTCAGGTACTTGAGCGACAGATCGGATACACTTGCCGCGTCCACGGTGTTACGCCTGCATCCCCCACTAGAGGATCAATGTGCCCTGATAAATAATTTGCAGCGGGTGCGTGCGTGCGTGCGTCTGTGCGTCTGTGCGTACGTACGTGCGTGCGTGTGCGCGTGCGTGCGTGCGTGCGTGCGTGAGTGTGCTGTATATACATGTAGTAATACCACGCTAAATTATTGGCTCCATCGATGTCTTATCGGAGAACATTTATTTCCCTTCCACCGTAAAGTCAATGAAAATTGGCAGAATCTGTGCGAATTGGCATCCATCTCTTCGAAAAGAAATTTAGGGTCTATCAGTTTGTTTAATAATAAGGGCAATAGAACTTCGCTAACTGCGGGTCAAGGCCAAAATTGTGGAATCATGGTGTATGGTCACACCCTTTCATGTGCTAGAATTTGTGCCAAATAGGACCAGTAGTTTATCAGACATCCACAGATCCGGAATTTGATTTGATCCAGATCCAGCTTCTTTTATCCAGGCACACCTCTGGAAAAGCTCTTGCATGTCAAAGTACTTTGTTGCGTTAAAATTGGAGCTAAATCCGATCAAAATTGTCTTAGATACAGCCCTGAATTAGCTGTTTTGACTAATATTTCTTTAGTATTCTATTCTAGATGATGATGATGATGATGATGGGGTGGTGATGGTGATGATGGTGATGATGATGGTGATGATGATGATATGTGACTGTTCTGCGGCTGAAGAAGTGAAAACCTCTTTCAACTTCAATGACTTTCTCTTCAGCCTGTGTTCACTGCGAGTGTTTTAAACTCCTTTAGGTTTCTTTCTCGTCTTTAGGGGTCCGAGACTATTTGTGGTCTGGTCGCAAAAGACGTAGCAAGTTGATGTTGCGTGCCTGATAGCAGTTGACACCTACTTTCTGAGCAAGCGTATTTTCTGGCATTCGGAGAACTGGTCTGAACATAGACCATCCCTGTTGAGCTACTCTCACAGATAGTGGCTCTGCGTTACACAGGTTGAAGGGTGCGGTATTTGATATTAGACTGCGTGGCCAGAGATGATTTATGATGGTTTGCAGATGTTTGCGGTGATATGCATCAGGCTTGTCCAAGAGTTCCTTTGGAGCTTCCTAGCTGTTGCAATAGACCGTTCCACCTTATCAACCTATCCCATGACGTCATAATCGACTACGTGACGTGTAGAATGATATCATAATGAATGACGTCATGAATGACTTAGATAAGTACGTCACGAACGCATATTTGAAGACGGGCTATGCGTTGATGTACGAATTGTATGTCTTTACTATTTAATAAATATTCTGTTGAATATTTTGAAACTAATTTAACTAATTTGTCCCATCTTCAACTCTTAATAGTCCGACACGTTGTACGAATTGTGTCTACTATTTAATAAAGATACTGTTGAATATTTTATAACTAATTTGACTGGACGCTATTGCTGCCATAGGCAGCAACAGCGCCAAGTCAAATTAGTTACAAAATATCCAACAGTTTAATAAAAAAAGTTTTCAGAAAATTGATAGTTAGAGCATTCGGGGATCGATCAATCCCAACACGGCGAAGTGTGGATGGAGCTTAGATACAGATGGGCGGGGCATAGCTAAACCTGTAAAGGTCCATTGCATAGCATTATGGAGACACATGTCGCATGGTATAGTTGCATCTTAGAAGTCCCAAATTATTTACTGATGTCAACATTCATTGTGCACAGCGCATCTACGTCCTCTTTTTAAAACCACCCTGTCATTTCCAATAAATGTGTCAATCTTATCTCTGATACGAGATAATCTCAGATTTTATAGAATTTTTTGGATGCTGTTCAAAAGAACCTATCGGTCTCGGGTTGGAAAGAAGTCCGGGTAATTTCTTAGGCTTTGGGAGTGCGATGTGTGTACTTTCTCCCATAGCATTGATAAGGAGGTGTTGTTCAAAGGTAGAACTGATGACGTGTGCGATTTGTGTCGAGCTGGTATTATCAGCATATTTAAAGGGATGCTAATCTCATCTCAAATAGTGTATTGTACCGATAGATTATGGTATAGAGATAGCATGCCATTCATATCTTGTCACATTCCCATATCGGTATCACAATTATCTGCTTTGTAATTAAATGTCGAACAGTGATCACCGCCATTTGATCTCCTCAAGCGGTAGTGTGTGATGTCATGTAAGTGCCAATACATTAGATTCTTTGTTATGTAATACTCATCTTGTTTAATATACGGCAGCAACAACTTCCAGTCAAATTAGTTTCAAAGACAATCAACAGCTTATCTGTGTGGTTGCTTTTACACAGCATTGTTACACTATAAATGGTACGGCACCTCTGTGACTGCGCGTATATACCTAGGCAGACACGCTAGGACTTTTCTGATTGGTTGAAAAGTAAGTCATGACAGCCATCACAAGCTGTAGAAATGTACCAACATCTAGCTACTAAAGCCTGAATATCTTTCTTTGACGAGATGCTAGAACGCTGAAAAATTACCTGCATAGTTTATGAGTGGCATATTAGATTATCTGAATAGCAATCAAGAGATGAGGTTAGTTATCATTTAAAGAGTTTGTTATTAGAGACGTCAGGCGGTCATTCATTAGAGATGTTAAAGCTAGTCTAACCTCTGCTTCTGTTGTTGGCGCTTGCTCGGGCCGTGGCTGCCCTTCAAATGCAAGTAGAGATTCTTTTTCTGTGTCAGTGAACTGATCATTGATCAATTCCTTTCCTTGCTTGTTTCAGCCTTTCCCAGGAGTGCTGAATTTTAATGTTTTGCTTGCTCTAAAACTTTTTAGACAATCATCAATGGACGTATTCTAGAACCAAATTCAAAATCCGTCGATACTAGAGTTGATGCTAGCGTCTCCTCGTCCAGTGTCTGTCTTTTTGTATTGAGATAGACTGCGCATCGTTATGAAAGCCGTAACTCGAGTGACGTAGATACAAACGGCTCAAATATTGACGAATTGAAAAAAGATGAAAATCAGAATTCTCGCTTTTGAACATTTTCAAATTTGGTTTTCTCGCTTATTTCTTAGCGAATGCGTGGACTGTTTATATGCGTGAGACGGATTTAGATTTTATTTCATCGATATCGTACAAATGACTTTCACGCTTATGTTGGCACATCTAGACCTTAAGCTCTCCAAGCGCAGCGTCACTACCCATGCGACTGGCTCATTCTCCATGCGCGCACTAATCGTCGGTATGGTTTTAGCGACGGCTGTTGCGCAATCCCGGTCCTATGACCCTATCTTGCCCAGGGACATGAGATTATCACGGGAACAACGACATTCCATCTACAGGATAACGGTCAAACGTCTGGCCGGAGGGGAGCTGGACAGGTCAGCTGCAAACCTCCAACGATATCTGTTTAAACTCCTCCTCGAAGTAAAGCTTGTAGAGATTATCAAATAGCAATCTAAATTGGAAGCGACATTATACTACGCAATGTTCAGCGCTATGGCCCTCGGGTGTAAACGTCGTGGGCTACACGGTATTTCTTATTTGTGAGAATTTATCGGTGTGGGGTGGATGTGGGGCGGGTGGGTGGGGGTGGGGTGGGTTTTGATGGGTGAGGTGGGGGGGGGGGGGGTGCTCTAAAGCGTAACCTTTTAACATTCAAGTCGACCAAAACGGCTTCTGCACTCGTGTTGGAAAATATCAATTTGCAGACCAAGAGAAAATAATTTAAAAAATTTATCACTGGAATGACTGGCTCGGTAACTGAGCCAGTTAATCCAGTGGTAAGATTTTAAAAATAATCTTTTTAGCCTTCAAATGGACATTTTCGATGAAAGAATTTAAATTTTCTTGAACAAATTTGATGGTTAAAGGGTTAAAATGAAACCAAGTTTATAAATGTAGAATAAATTTTATTTACTGAAACCTGTTGCAACGTAGCGCATTTTTTTCAGTCAATTCAATTCCAAAACTCTATATTATGCATGTTCGCGAGGTGAACAAAGACGTCTCTGCGGAGACAACAGATTCCCCGATGCCCTCGGGACAAGCCTCGTAGACTACACGATACACAGCTCGCGCATTTGTCTATAGGCCTATATATTCGCCCACACGGACTATTTTGTTTGTTTGCATCACTTTTGCACATTGAAGAAAATCTAACTTCTACAACATGGTGAAATAAATTAGGATTTGTAGCCGTAGCAACAAACGGTCACATACTAATTTTGAAAGTAATTTAACTGGAACGTATTGTTGCTAAGATAATCAACCTTTCTTGAGTTAGAACTTGATCTAATGCGATCAGTATATTCTGAGGTCTATCTCTACACACCCGCCCGCCCGCCCCCATCTGCGCACCCGCCTTCCCGCACCTGACCGCACGCACAGATTCCTGCCTGCCCACACACCCGCCTGCACGCCCGATCACTCGTCCGCCCGCCCTCCCGCGTGCCCGCCCAGCTGCCTGCCTGTCCGCCTACCGCACGCATGTACGCCCAACCGCACGCACGCACTGACGCACACGCGCGCATGGGCTAGCACTGCGTAGCGAGACTAACTAGAATGCACGCGAGGGAGATGCTGATTCACGCTTTTGCACTCTGTCTTAACAATGATCTTAGTGGTCCCCATGACCCAGATAGTTGATCCGTTGCCCACATTGCTATCACAATATGAAGGCGTACGCTAAATCTGCTGGTTCTACCTTTTCGTATTCCAGAGTTATGGCCAAAATGCGTATTCCTATATGCACTTTATGACCCTGTGACCTAGATATTTGATGCTTTGTCCTGAAACTGATAGAACTTCTAACTACATATAATATGAAAGGATGGGTCCAATTTGGTGATTCTACCTACTTGTGTTTCCGATTTATGGCTAAAACTGGTATTTTGGGATGAACTTAGTGACCCCGTGACCTAGATATTTGAGCCTTTAACCTGAATCTATATTTTCGTTCTAACCAAACGCAAGATGAATGTATGTTACCGATTTGATAAGTCTACCTTCTTGCATTACAATTATTGACGAAAATGTGTATTCCGGTATGCACTAAGTACCCCCATGGCCTAGTTGTTGGCGCCAAACTAAAGATTTCACTAGCCACTCATAATATCAATGTATCTGCCTAAATTGAGGATTCTAGCTGCTTGCGTTCCCGATTTATGGCTAAAATGGGGTATTTCGGGATGCACTAAGTGTCTCCGGGACCTCGATTTTTTACCTTTTGTCCCCAAACTAAAAATTCTTCTAGTCACCTATAATATCAACGTATGTTCCAAATTTGGCGATTCTACCTCATAAGGTTCTCGAGATATGCCTCAGATACACACGCACATACGTACACGCACATACGGCACCGAAATCTTATATTAATATAGTAAGATTTCTATGCACCAACCGGAATACTCACACCGGCCTTCAGCGTTATGAGTAATAAATAGGCATTGTACGTATTACGGGAGAGATGGTAACTGTGCAGGTGAACGCTATTTTAAGCTTCTTGGAGTATACGACTCCAAAATATTTACGCTCTCCGAGTAGTGGAATCTGGTACCGAATACTCGTTAAATGTAATGTCACGCTTGCCGCGCTTACAACTAAAGGGCGCAAACTCTTATCGGACAATCTGTAATTTGATAATAGAGCGCTTACAGCTAAAGGGAGCTCACTCTTGATGCTTTTTAACGTTGCAGATTGATAGTACTGTAACGCACTACAATATATTAGAGGAATTGTGCACTTTTTGGGCCAAAGAATCCATAATCCTCATCATTATAATCACCAGATGATACCCAGTTTGGATTTCAATACAGTAGCTGTGTGAACCCAATTACTCCGTCAGCCAATTTATTGACTCTAACACAGAATCGAAATATTCCTATCCGCAACTAACATCACTAAAAACCGAATTGTACTCTTTTCCTAAGACTTTACATCGCATGTGGGACGTAACAGGAGCACATTCTTTGAGAATGAAAATAAGAGATGCTCTCCATCACCTAGACACCGCAGAATACAGAAAGCGGAATTCCAAGAGGAGGACAGTTCTTCCAAAGCCTATTCCAATAAACTGGCACCGTTTCCTCAGGAGCGACTAAAACAAGGATGAGATGTGTCATTATTTAGCTGGATATGTTAGTGCAGGGGAGCATGTGATGACACACGAATAAATCTGTCCAGTTTTAGCTATGCCTCGCCCATCTCAATCTAAGCTCCACCCACACCCCGTCCGTGTTGGGATCGATCGATCTATGAACTCCCTGACTATCAAATTCCAGAAAATTATACATGTAAGCTGTTGCATATTTTGAAACTAATTTGACTGGGTGCTGTTGCTGCATATGGCAGCAACAGCGCCCAGTCAGATTAGTTTCAAAATTTTAAAATATTCGACAGTATATTTATTAAATAGTAAAGACATACAATTCGTACAACGTGTCGGACTATTAAGCGTTTAATACGGGCCAAATAGAATCATTTATGACGTAATGATTATGACGTCAGAATACACGTCACATAGTTGGTTATGACGTCATGTGACGTCATATGATCGATGCATAAACTTGCAAAGGTCCATTCTGATCTGGTTATACCATATCTATGACCAAACGTGCGATATGTGTGTACGATTTGCGGAATTTAGATACATCAAGATTTGATATATGATAAAATTAATGAAAATCGTGTACTGTATTTAAAGAGATAAGATAAGCTGTTGAATATGCGATAGATAATCTGACTGGAGCCTGTTGCTGTCACAGATAGCAACCGGTTCCAATTAGATTCGCTGCAAAATATTTAATAGAATCGGTAATCAATCGGTTTTTTAAACATATTTTATTGTAACATCTGTACAAGTTGGGCACAAGTTCTGGCAACTTAGTTTTGTCCGATCCCTACAGAATTGTTACGGCAGCATATAATTAAACTTATATACACAATTTATATTTATAGTTACATAAATCAGAGAGAGAGAGAGAGAGAGAGAGAGAGAGAGAGAGAGAGAGAGAGAGCTCAAATTTACGACACCAGTTAATAATGTTATCATACTCATCACAAGCATGTCAGAGCGATGTATAGTCAAACCTGCCTACAGCGATCACGGACCCCTGCGGGCGTTTCACTTCAATCGTAAATGATTGTAATGTTTATATGTCTAGGACATATGCTAGTTAGATATATCATTTGTTCAGCACTGCATATCGTGATACATTCAGGGCGGGCATTGTGAACCCATGTTAGGATTAGTACAGTGTTACTTATTTGAACCAGGCCATGTCGATACGTATTCCTCAGTTAGCTTCACATTCTGCAGAAAGGTGGTAGTCATGGTATTTTAATCTAAATGTGATAGCGTAAGGGTGCGTAAGGTTAGGTAATGCAATTGATGCAGATGCAGATACGCCAGCTTGTGCCATTTAGATAATAAATAATGACACTACTCAGAAATTTTTCAGCAAATATAGCTAAAATGTTACAGAAGTAAGAAAATGCATGTATATTGATAACAAGTTTTGGGTTTTTGTTCATTCCTTGAGAGAAAATCGCGTTTCTATCTTACATGAAGACCGAAATTTTATGCCACAGCCAAATGATTGTTCTGTGACCAGACATTGGAGAAATCTAAAATGGTTGTCATTGATGAAGATACTTATGTCATATAAGATTCTTTGACCAAAAATATTGATTTAAACTGATCGATGTCATTTTTATATTGGGTCAGATATCATACAGTAACGGTTGTTTTCTATGGCAACCATGTTGAAATACAAAACGGGCATCAAATTATCATAATAGTAATAATGACAAATATGGATTCCGTAACCACGAACATGTTGGGTTAGACAATGATCATATTTCTATATCGTCCACAAGCGGAGATATTAGTGTAAATAGCATTTTTCATGGAGGCCATTTTGCAATTCACGATGAAGGCCAGATACCCTGGCGATGGCGATGGGTACCTCCTCTAAAACGAGTCTCCATATCTCAGTGGACATATGTGCCAAATTTCACACTTTTGTTAGGAAGTGCACAATTTTCCCTTTAACAGCCGTACTATAAGCGATCTCTCCACTCCGTAATTTCTCGCAATGAGAGAAATGCAGTAAAATCGCAATACGTATTTGTACTACTGTATACAGTATGCTAGGTACCATCATATGGCTGCGTACATGTTGGTGTACTGGGAGTCGAACCCAGGACCTACTCATTGGGAGGAGCGAGCAGGATCCCAACCAGAACTTACAGTGTAGATGTACATGCATTATCATTATGTGTGGATTAAGAAATTAGGTACAATGCAATATTAGTAGAAGAATTATTGGTCCCTGGGAGGAAAATAAGGACAAAAATATGATAAAGCTGGATTTTTGCTTCTCTGCGTCATTAGTGACAACATATTAAAAGTCCCCGAGATTCTTCCTTGAATCTGTTTTATATTATAAGATGTCATAGGATTGCGAGAGGTCAACATGCAAATATCCTCTGCCTGTTTGGCCAGAGATACTAACATCATCAGTATGTCAGTATCCATTGCAATGGCTACAAGTGGTGTTGTTCGATCTCGGTCACATGCGTCATGCAGTTGATACAATCAGTCTATCAGCATCTGCCACCGCCTTCTTCACTTCTATGTCATTTTGTTCGAGCTCAGATGCTAACATGCTGATTAAGTTTCCAAAAAGTCATTTTATGAAACGGTGACGTCGTTGTTTGGTGCAACTTCAATGTCCGCATAGGTCACTTTTGATGAGCGCCTATTTTGTTCGCTTGCTTAAGTTGACAATGCATCATACCCATCGAACACAGTTATTGCACAGTTGTAATATTTTGTCATATAGCCTGTATATGTTGCACAGATATCTTTAAATGTAACAGATGGAGATTTTTTTATCAGCCCTAACTGGCCATGTGTGTATGTGAAGAAGTTGTCCCTCATCCATAGTGAAGCGACTTCTGGTTGGTATAGCTGTGATTATGCCAGCTTGTTGTTCTACAGAGCGCCCAAAACAATTTTAGTTGATTTTCTCATTAATCCGTCAGTGAAAAGAAACGGCTGGAAATTTGACAGTTCAAAGCAGAGGAATTTGTACAATTCAGTGCTCCCATCAAGGACACAGCATAAGCTACTAATAAGAACGTCAGTATTAATGTCTACCATTTCAAAACGAACTTTCACCAAATTTTTTGCCGTTACCAAAGTCTTTACACGATCATTGCGATGCAACTTCAGATCAACAAAATTGTGTCCAGCCACGTTTTCTACCAACTGTCTTCCTATTTCTGATGAGTGGTCACAATTAATGTCACTCCCCGAAACTTTCCCGGTCACAATAGACACCAACATACCTCCTTCCCGTGCAATGAATGGAGGGTGTGCTGTGAACCAGACAACACATTTTTCGATATCTCTCATATTTGGCAATATTCTTTTTATTGAGGTTTTTGTGCTGCTCCGATGAGGCAGATGAATTCCCGCAAATTTGTCAATGGCATCGCACATTGGTCTGCACTTTGGTAGAGCATGGACCCATTTGGCTATGGTAGATTCGGACATCCCACGGCCTCTGGTCATACCTCCTGAAATTTTCATAAGTCGCATCAAGTACTGCTCAATAGTTTGATCGAAAAATCTACCACTTCAGAATTTGTGACTTCTACGAACGGTCCAATAGCCTCGTTTAGTATAGTTGTCTTAGGATTATTTTCTAAACTTTTCCTTCAGTTGCAGTTTGTTAACTGGATATAATGAACTGTGTTGAACATTTGGGATTATTTGAAAATATGAATTAGCTAATTATCCAATTAAATAATTAGCTAGGGGATATGATATTTATAATGCGATTAACTAGCTCGGTCTATAATTTCCTATTTGTAGATACCTTACTCATCAAAGAAGTGAGAGAAACCCTATCGTATATCATTTCATGCCGTGCATAATATTAACGGACCTTTCCATCTTTAACTATGCCCCGCCCATCACTAGCTAAGCTCCACCCACACCTCGCCGTGTTTGGATTGATCGATCCCCGAATGCCATAGCTATCAATTTCCTGAAAACTATACAGGGAAGCTGTTGAATATTTTGTAACTAATTTGACTGGGTGCTGTTGCTGCCTATGGCAGCAACAGCGCCCAGTCAAATTAGTTTCAAAATATTCAACAGAATATTTATTAAATAGTAAAAGCAAACAATTTGTACAACCGCGTATAGACCGTCTTCAAATATGCGATCGTGACGTACTTATCGACGTCATTCATGACGTCATCCATTATTATGTCATTCTACACACCGCGTAGATGATTATGACGTCATATGATGGGTACATACGCTGGAAAGGTGAATTAATTGGCCAATTAATAAGCTATGTTGTTACTAAAGCTGTATAGAAGGTGTATGCAAAAATCCAGCTTTATCAATATTTCTTTCCTTGAAAAATACTATAAGTCCTCTACTATATTATATTTAAATTACTGTTTGTCAATTTCTTTAATGTGTACTCTCACCAAACCCCTCCCCGTCGGTAGCAAAATTCACTAATGTCGCCAAACTCCTGGTACTATTATGCACTAAATACCAGACCCATCACATTGTGCAATCTGTGATTTGACTTGTCAACCTAACCCCACACTCGCTACACAACTGCCCACCCACCCCATGCACATCAAATCATATCTAGTAATTTACGTAATTTCTGTGCTATGATGCCCATCTGTAAGATGAGCATATATATTAAATCATACGCGTGACAGTCTGTGGCTCAATATATATTTGTAGAGGTGGGGTGGCGGGGTGCAAGCATGTGCACTTATGGGCTATAACAATAATGAAAACATAGCGGGACGCTGGACCACATTCTCTCTGTAGGCGTGTAACATAAAATTCACTTAAGGCAGGTATTATATTTTCGTGGCATATTCTTGCAGAACGTCAGATTCACAAAACATTACCATTTACATATATTGCAGTAAATGGTAATGTTTTGTGAATCTGACGTTCTGCAAGAATATGCCACGAAAATATAATACCTGCCTTAAGTGAATTTTATGTTACACGCCTACAGAGAGAATGTGGTCCAGCGTCCCGCTATGTTTTCATTATTGTTATAGCCCATAAGTGCACATGCTTGCACCCCGCCACCCCACCTCTACAAACGCCCCCCCCCCCCCGCACACACCCACCACCGCCCACAACCCTCTACCCCACCACCCTTCCCGTCCCCCATCCGGGAATTGAGAAGTGCAGAGAGAATAGAATCTTGGGTTCCCTTATCTGCAGCTCTAACGAGATTGGAACTCGGGCGGATTTCCCATGAAATTCAAGATGCAACTATATGATGCTACGTTTCCATAATGCTGTACAACAGCTAGGCAGCTCTATAAAAGCCCTCTTGAACAAACTTGATGCATGTCACAGCAAACATCTGTGAGCCATCACAAATCATCGCTGGCCACACAGTCTATTACCAAATTCTGCGCTCTACAAACTGTGTAACGCAGAACCACTATCGGTGAGGGTGGCGCAACAGCAATGGTCTATGCCATGACATGTTCTTCGAATGCCTGAAAATTCGCTTGCTCAGAAATGCTCACTAGAATTAGCAGTGGTAGGTACCAACATGTATCAGGCTCGCAAAGAACGCCAAAACATCAACTTGTTAAATATCTTGCGATCAGACCGCGAAGAACGTAATCTAGGACCACTAAAGAGAGAACGAACTTATAGGAGGAACTCGATCAGGGCGCTCGCAGTAACAAACACACAGTGGAGAACGTTGAAGAAAAACTAATTGGAGCTGAAAGAAGTTTTTACTTTATCAGCTGCAGAACACAGCGACTCATCGTCGCCGCCGCCACCGCCGCGGCCGCCGCTGCCGTCGTCATCATAGTAGTAGTAGTAGTAGTAGTAGTAGTAGTAGTAGTAGTAGTAGTAGTAGAAATAGTAGTAGTAGTAGTAGTAGTAGTAGTAGTAGTAGTAGTAGTAGTAGTAGAAGTAGTAGTAGTAGTAGTAGTAGTAGTAGTAGTAGTAGTAGTAGTAGTAGTAGTAGTAGTCGTCGTAGTAGTAATAGTAGTAGTCGTCTTCGTCGTCGTCGTAGTAGTAGTAGTAGTAGTAGTAGTAGCAGCAGCAGCAGCAGCAGCAGCAGCAGCATCCGCCGCCGCCGCCGCCGTCGTCGTCGTAGTAGTAGTAGTAGTAGTAGTAGTAGTAGTAGTAGTAGTAGTAGTAGTAGTAGTAGTAGTAGTAGTAGTCGTAGTCGTCGTCGTCGTCGTCGTTGGCGGCGGCGGCGGCGACGGTGACGGCGGCGTCGGCGTAATGGAATAGAACAAACTATCACAGGATCCTCAAAGCAGTTCTGACAACTCAATGAAATCCACGTAGCAAATTTAAAGAATTAACCAGAGGGAAACAACATGTCCAAAATAGCTACTTGACGAATGCGGTGTGAGAAAATGTCCTCTGAATATGGGCCTACCACCATGACTAATCAAGACCAACATCAAGATACCCCATGGTCCGGTCCTTGGGCAGCTACATTGTACAAGTTGCGAGTCTAAACTAAAACTAAATGAGTTTGTCGGTTCCTGTATGTCACGTTGATAGCCATGTGTATTTAAAACAGAAAAACCCCTCTTTTATAGTAGATAAATCAAGTCAGGGGTGTGAGGTGTTAAGAGGTTCACGCCAACACAATCACGAATATATGCCAAATAATCAAGTGTCTCTCCCCCAACAATAATCCAATAAGCGCCTGAGCGACTTTACATAGAGTCATATGTTAACACGATTCAAGACCTGTCTTTTAACACCTGAAATAGCAACGGCTCTACTTAGACTACTTTTAAGCAAAAGGTCGACTGCTCTGAAATTAATTTGATTGGAAGATGTTGCTGCTTATGCAGCAACATCTTCCAGTCAAATTAGTTTCAACTATATTTGACAAAATATTGACTACGGTACAGCATAAGGGCCTACATAGTTCGTTAGTTCCGGTCTAGAGCCTTGAAGCGGTTAATGACTACCGCGACCGGCCATTCTGTAACCTCGGTCACGCGGTTTCAGTATATAATAACTGCGTGGACTTCGTTTACAAATATGGCTATTCACCTAAGCCGGCTAAATATGTAATGGCGTCGTGGTTGCTAGGCATCTGGTAAACAACGAACAAAGAGCGTATTCAAGATTATATAGCATACGGTTTATTATAGGCATACGCTCATAATCTCGTATTGATAGGCCTACAGGCTGTGGCCGTGTTTGGGTCTGTAATTCCGGTCTACTTGGTGTCTACAGATATAAATAAATATACAATAATTGTAAAATAATATTAACGTGATTAATGTTTGCTTATATTGGTATGTCTATAGCCTAATACGCGTTTAAGAAATTTGATTTAGTGTCGAGCCAATAGTGAAATAAAGTTGACTGTTTTATCTTATCAATTCAGTGATGTTGACTGTTTTCTGAGCCGTTACTAGCAAATATTATAGATCTGTTCGTATATCAGTATCTCTGTAGGTAGGCATTTTCACGTTTGCTTTGACGTATATAATTGTATGAAATGAATTAATACGAAACTATGGCTTTGAGTGACGTAATGAACCCGTGCTACGGCTTCGCTCGGAACTTAACTGAAACCGAAGGTAGGGTACTACCACGCCCTCGTGCCGCGTACCCTCCATACTTTAGAGGCACTGGTCCGTCGGACAGACTCTTGAGGGACGCTTCTTCGCCAGAAGATGGCTGCGTCACGCCAGGGTCCAGTCACTTGGGGCATGGGCACGTAAACCCGACGGTTCTACTGGAAGCGTCAATGTTGGACGAAATACGGAGAAAGGCTAGGGATATATGGTCACAGAATAATCGGTCCGCCACGTCGTATAATTGCCATTTTGGACCGAAGGATTTTGATATTCAAATTCCGACCCGACCCGATTCACCAAGTCGTATTCACAAACCGCACCCACCGCTGTAAGTACGAGTGTGTTGACAGTAAAACATGTGTTACGCGTCCACCTTATTGAATAGTAAGAAATGCTTAAAAATGAAATTGTTAAAAAGAATTGCATACGTTTTAGAGACTTAAATTGTGCACCTCAATGTGATGAAACGAAATAAATCTTAACATATGATGATTTCATTCCGTGTAAATTAAAATATAAATATCGCGTTGGGATCGATCGATCTCTGAACTCACAGACTATCAATTTCCAGAGAACTATACAGGTAAGCTGTTGAATATTTTGAAATTAATTTGACTGGGTGCTGTTGCTGTCAAATTAGTTTCAAAATATTCAACAGCATGTTTATTAAATAGTAGAGACATACAATTCTTACAACGTATATTAATTGTTAAAGACGGGCCTATAGAATCATTTATGACGTAATGATTATGACGTCATCCTACACGCCGCTTAGCTGAGTATGACGTCATATGACGCCATTACTCGGAGAGGTCCATTAAGGATCCATCTCTAGCAAAGGCCCGCCAATTTCCAGCTACGGAATTTAGCACTTTAAACCGACATTCACAGCATCTCTATTCAAAGTAACTATAGCCTATACTAAAAACTGCAAAAAAAGCAAACTAAAAATTGAGAATCTCTTTATGAATGAATCCAAAACAGAGTTCACCCACATATATACAAAGCACGAAACTAAAGAAAATGGCGATTCACTTTGTGGTGGCGAACCATGGAGGAAAAGTAAAATCCTGGGCTCGCTGCTTTGCAGTACTGCTGACATTGCTGCACGCCACGCTTCGTAGATCAAAGATGCCCTTGATTAAAAGGCTATGTTTATACAATGCAACATGCGCATCCTTGATGCTGTATAACTGTAACAGTTGGCCAGCTCCAAAGGCAGCTCTAGACAAACTCGATGCCTGCCACTGCAAACACCTACGCACCATCACCGGACACCGATGGCCAGACAACTTAATTTCCAATGATGGGCCATACAAGATGTGTAATACGTCACTCCTGTCTGTAAAAGTCGTCCAGCAAAGTTGGTCCATATTTGGCCATGTGCTAAGGATGCCAGAAGATACCCCGGCACAGAGAGCCTTAGAATTCGCCCTACTCGGAGCCAGCAAATACAAAGCCAGGAGAGCACGTCATTGCATAAATCTGTTAAGCATGCTACGAGGTGACCTCAAGAAAGCAGGACTCAGTATACTCAAGTCAGGAATGGACCTGAGGAAGCTAAGGATTACGGCTGAGGACAAGACACAGTGGGCAAAAACGAAGAAGGACTGATCGCATCTGTAGGATGCTTCCACTACTACAGCCGAATACAGTAATCATATATACATAGCCAATACAAGTAAACTGTTGTTGAATATTTTGAAACTAATTTGGCAGCAACAACTCACAGCCAGATTAGTTTCAAACTATTAAACAGAATAAATTCGCAAAAACATACAATTTGGACGGTTTCTGTTGGACCTTTGCCCCTTTCGTGTCGGATGTACGTCATTTGAGGGTGCAAAAGATGGCGAACAATTAATTAGGACATGTTATGTTTCGACCACTTGCCTTAAAGAACCACGTGTTTCGTTGACGATCGTGATGTGTTAATTACCATCAAGCTAATTTATTGCTCTTAAATTTGTTCTTAAATTCTTTAACCCGTAGCACCCTGGTGTCAAAATCTTTAATTTTCAAATTAAATTAAAAGATGATCTGCTATTCATTGTTCAACATATTTGGTGGAAGATGTTGCTCTCACCAAAATTGTTGAAAACTGTACACCAGTTTCTTAGTTATTGACAAAGTACAAGATAGAATATTGACATCAGAGTGCTAAGGATTAAACATGTTTTATTGAAACGTCAGACAATGGGACTTGGCAACAAGTTCTAACAACTTATTCTTTATGCACATATTATAAGGGTATAAACATCAAATAAGTTGTCAGAAGTGAAATATAATCCATGCACTTCAATAAAATTTGATTTTTTTCTTGTCCGAACTTGTGCTTGTATTTGTATTAGTTAATAAGCGATTGGAATGGCATTCTGATTAAACCGGTAAGTTTACTTGCACCGTTGACTTTCCCGCACTCAGCTATATCAGGTCTGGAAAAAGGAGGCATTAGAATCGAATTTCAGACCTATCCATACCGTTTACAGTTAAATCTTTAGATTTTGTCACGAGTATTTGTTTGTAATAAGGTTTGTAAAAAAACAGTTTGTCGTTAAACATATATTTGCGTTTGTCATGGTGAATTTTTGCATCGTACCTTTCCAGTTTTAGCTATGCCCAGCCCAACTCTAGGTAGGCTCCACCCACACATCGCTCGTATTGGAATCGATCGATCCCTAAACTCTCTGACTATAAATTTCCAGAAAAACTCATAGGTGAGCTGTTGAATATTTTAAAACTAATTTGACTGGGTGCTGTTGCTGTCAGCAACAACGCCCAGACAAATTAGTTTCAAAAAATTCATCAGCATGTTTATTAAATATTAAAGACTTACAATTCGTGTAACAACGTTTAGTCTGTCACCAATTATGCGTTAGTGACGCACTTATCTATTCCATTCATGACGTCGTTGATTTTGACGTCCTCCAACATGTCATGTAGTTGATTATGACGTCATATGACGACATATGATGGTGGATAAACTGGAACAGTCCATTATGTGTCGGTCCATTAGTTCATCTGACATGTAAAGCGTGTGTCCAGTTCAGATTCTGAAATCACTTACCCCCATGTCTTTATGTCATCTGCCAATAAGCGCGTAGTTGGGCGGACGACTATTTACTGATTAGGCTCCAATTTATTATTGTTACTCCTAGCAGACCACTGATTTCGCTGAAGGACTATTCACGGTCGTTTACTTTCCGCAAATAACCGCCAATAATAATAGTCAGATTATAGTAATTACATAGCTGAAATTAATATTACGTACAAATTAAAACAAGTCTTATATATTAAAATTCCTTTTATATATCTAACTAAACACCACAACTATCATTTCGAAATTTACCATGTGGAATCTTACTGTCCTGATAATTCCCAAAATTCCCTTACAATATCTCAGAATTTCATAAAGATACAGCGCGCAGACACATCTTGTTGACTGTGGTAAAATACGCGTATTTTGTGAAGTATACATGACCGAACATAGGAATCAGGGGGCCCTGTGCAAAGTTTCTGCGCAAATTCACTTAGGCTCAAGCCATTCAGCAAAACATCTTTACATCATATTCAAAATCGTTTTGTTCAGGATACGTGTCTTTTCTCTCTGGAAATCAGAGGTACTTTATGAATCCAGTGCAAACGCTAGAAAACAAATCCCGCAGCCATATAGGTGGTGTCTGGAAAATTCCCATATAGCTACCAAAAGAGTGTCCAAAAGTTACACACCCAATGGCTGACTACAAGACTGATCGCTAATAAAACACCTTAAAACCAGTACTCTATAAGCCAGGTCTAACCACCATCTGTATATGCAATAAAAGAAAATATTTGCAGAGTTATCTATATGATTCCAACACATAGGCCTACTTTAACAAAAAATATCGAAAACCTTATTGACAACGAAAAACCTCTCACCATTACTTTGTATTATCCATTAAAACACTCATACATCAAGAGCTAACCAGTCACCCAGCCACAGGTACCTAAACCCACAGCCACCGAACCTTTTCAAGCACCCACGCATGCACGCTCGTACGCACCCACGCACGCACGTACCCACACATGCGCACGCACGCACGCACGCACACTACGTCCGTACGCGCGCATGTGTTATCTTATTTATGAGCTATACTATAGGTGTGTAACTTGAAGTTATGTAGAGGCCCGAAAATTAAGACAAAAGAGAACACGTTTGCCATTTTTTGGGAACTCAGCGTGCTTGGAGGCCATGTGCAAATGCACTTGTTGCTCTGCCTTAAGTTCGGCTCTGGAAGCGTATAATTCTACCATGATGTTCGCAAAGATATATCATATATATGACGATAGACGGAAGAGGTGGTGCTGACCGAGAAATATGTAAAATAACGTTGACACAGAAATGTGTGTGGTCATGGCTTGCTGACATTACAGATTGTCTAAATTTAGTCGACCACGTTTAAGGAGAAAATACAAAACATATAAACAGTTTGTATTGTGTTTTTCTGGCCAGATGATGGTGGTTCATTAAGACGGGTGTCACCGTGTTCTTATCACGATTAGCTGGCTTATTGAACCACAATGGATGACTCCAGATTTAGCTATCACCGCCCATCTCTAGCTAAGCTCAACCTACTACACTACACCCATTTTCGGAACGCTCTATACCTGAACTCCCTGAATCTCCATTTCCAGAAAACTGTACAGGTGAGGTGTTGGATATTTTGAAACTGATCTGACTTGGTGCTGTTGCTGTCTATGGCAGCAACAGCGCCCAGTCAAATTAGTCTCAAAATATTCAACAGAATGTTTATTAAATAGGAAAGACATACAATTCGTACAACAACGCTTAGTCCGTCATCAATTAAGCGTTCGTGACAAGCATACCCACGTCACTCGTGACGCAATTGATTATGGCGTCAAGCTACACGTTACGTAGTTGATTATGACGTCATATGATTGATGGATAAACTGGAAAGGTGCATTTAGTGGCGTCAAGAGCAATAGGCGGATTAATTTCTAGCTTCTTTTGCGCATATCGGAATCAATTTGAAAACTTTGAAACCCGAATTCCCAGAATCTAATTTTCAAGGTAACTATACAAGCAAGTTGTAGAATATTTTAATACTAATTTGACTGGCTTGATAACAGCCTAGCAGCATCAATAATCAGTAGATTTAGCTTCAAAATATTCAACAGAATGTTTATTAAATTGTAAATTCACCAAAGAAGTGCAATTCGTGAGGGACTTTTCAACATTTGTGACAGAACTACGTCATTATGATTACGACGTCGGCTAAGAAGTGACGTATTTGATTATGACGTCAGATACTCGAGTGATAGATCGGATCCCTCAAATATCTTTAATTTATCGATTTAACTGTATGCTGTCCACACATCTTCTGTGACGGTAATTATAGAGGTGCAGCTGTCAGATTGGCTAGATCTGCGCATCTGTCGATCTGCTAAGTAGAGCTGGGCGGTATTGCCATTTACATGAAGGTATCGGTACCATGAAAAAATCCCGCAGTACCACGGTATACCGTCAGCTGAGGTTCAAACATGCCACGAATTCGAAAAAAAATTCCATTTCTTTTTCACTTCCATCTCCAATCAACGGTAAATATAGGTAAAATACATAACTCGGCTTCCTGATTTAGAGAAGAAAAACATTATGGCTATTGTGACTGTTTAATTTCATGATTTTATTAGGTCACTATTTTTATTGACGTAATATCATTCACGGGAATATCGGTCAAATTGTCTGGTCGAGTCGCTAACTATAACCCTCTGTTTGAGACATTGGAGTGCGCTATTTTCAATCTGGATTGGTCTTGCTATTAATGCGTGCGACCAGCAAACGGTAAATTTTATTGGCGTTGATAAACAGAGTCCAGAAAAAATCCGCGAGTATTTAAACGAGGCCAGTGTTGTAATCTTTTATTTCTGTTGGAGTCGAATATTCGGTTACTCGCGAAAATAGACCTATACACACATAGTATATAGTTCAATGTATACACATGCCAAATGACACGCATGCAAAGACACGACATTGAATATAGCAGATTCCAAAACTTCTGATAATTACCGAGTACCCGATGTGCAGACTCGTTACTCGCCATGCTTCACGTGAACAATGCGTGTAAAAAGCTATTTCCGCGAACTTCCGACGTGTAGCCGGTTAAAAAGTGAATTACAAAAACTAAAACACTATTATTTTTAGGTGTCATTACTTAAACTGGATTTAATTCTTAAAGAAATTTCTTAAAACAAGCCAGAAAAATATAAATAATAACGACTTAATAAATTAGCACGTGATCAAAATGGCGCGAACAAATACTACGTTTTAGTAAATTTTCATTGATAAATTCAGCATAGTAATGTATTTTCCTACGGTCTAGTTCATGAACAACCAATCAGATACGTCTTTGCGAGATTGCTGTTGCGTTTGAATAGCACGCAGTTTGTATGTTATTTTGTTATTCTAGCGTGTTTGTTCGGTGACAAAATGCTTGGAGTAATAAATTACAAATAATAGAAACGGGAATAGGGAATATATTATAATGTAATTACTACCGGTGGACGGACAGAGAATGAGTTTAGATGTTTTAAATAAAGCAATTTTACCGTGAGACTTTCAAAACGTACGTTTGACATACAATTCTGCCTGCCATTATTTTGTAATTAACGTCTTGATGTGTGTTTTTACTCGGCTAATAGTTAGGGATGTCTGTATTTTTGGCACTATTAGCACCTATTTACTCCTGGTCAAGTCAGATTTCATGGATCTATTTCTCAAATATTGCTCAAACATTATGGACGGTATTCACGGTATTTGGAAATGTCAACGGCCACGGTATCGGTTCACGGTATACCGCGGTCCTCACGGTACTACCGCCAGACCGCCCAGCTCTACTGCTAAGGTCATTAAATTTGATTAAAATTATTTTACCCAGATACTATAGTACCGTATGCTATGTGACAAAACATCACACTCGTCATCCACGTGTGTATCGGTCACGGCCACGCATGCACGCACGCGCACGCACGCACGCACGCACGCGCGGAGTTGCGTGGAGTTGCGTGGGCGCCACGGGAGCACGGTTCTGCCGTGGCACTCTTTGGCTAGCAAGACCCTCTTTATGGAGAAAGGGGAACAACTCCTCCCTGAGCTCCCCACCCCCTCACCTTTTGGAAGGCCACTCCACCCCTGACGCACGCACGCACGTAACACCAACACCAACAACAGCAAGACCAACCGTAACAAAGCGTTATCAAAATAAATATGATTTGAATTAACGGCGACGACGACGACGGACGATGACGGACAACGACAGCAACGACGACGAGGACGACTACGGCGACGACGACAAACCAACAAAATAATAACGTCACTATAGCATTGTTTTCTGTACAGAGTCTTCCTGACGAACCGGTTACACTACATTGAAGGTTATCAGAACCCGGACATTACCATGGGCAAAGATGTTTATAAAGGTGAGCATACACTAAGTATCTAGCTTAGTACAGCCAAATATGTCGATCTATATCAAGTATTAATTTAGAATCGATTAGTATTTCACATTCGCAATTAAAATGACGCATTTCTCTTCGCATAAAACCATCTGGTAGCTACTACTCACATAATGACTGAATCCTGTTTTAGCGATGCCCCGCCCATCTCTAGCTAAACTCCACCCACACTTTTCCCGTGTTGGGATCGACCGATGCACTCTCTGAATCGCAATTTGCATAAAAACTATGCAGATAAGCTGTTGAATATTTTGAAACTAATTTGACTGGGTGCTGTTGCTGCCTATGCCAGCAACAGCGCCCAGCCAAATTAGTTTCAAAATATTTTACAATGCTGCCGGAGTCACAACTATAGCACGCCCGCACTTGTTTTATTTCGTTGAATTTGTGAAATAGCGGTGGCAGCTAAATAAGGTGTCACCATCCATCTATTGATACTTCATATAGCTTAATGGTGATGGTTTTGTTTTCAGTTGACGCCAGTTGTGTAGGTGCTGAGCGCGCTCGCAGAGATAGCCTGAGAAAGAAATACATGCCCCAATTAGCGTCCAGATCACTGGAGCAATTTAGACGGTCCAATGTAAGTAGTAATGTTATGGCATTCTTTTCTGATAACCTAATTCCGGTCAAGAGTCTGAGTGATCGGGTGGTTACAGCGTGAGCACAGGGCGACCATAGAGCGTATAAGCTACAGACAGAAGATGTCCACTCTTAATTTTGAATTTTCTAATCAGCTTTATAGAAGTGACAAGAATATACTTACATACGCTGCGTTAGCAAACCATCACTACGGAAAAAGCACGGACGTGTTCTTATCATAGGGGAGATAACTCGCGGTTGTTATTTATTTTACCAAATCAGCATTGCGGAAAAGGCATGGCTTGTTCTTACCATAAGGGAGATAACTCATGATTTCTCGCTCGGAATGAATTCCAATCTTTTTGAATTTTTCGATCCTTGCTAGCGCAATAAGAGGAGATAACTCGCCCAGTTATTCAGCCCTTCTAGGTTGTCTTTTTCTTAGCATAAGCTAACCAATCTGAGAGTTGTAGTTTACAATGCATGGCCATTCCGAGCGTATATATTGTGAGTGATGACGTCTAGGCCTTACCATACGTTAACTCTCCAATTTCGTTCCATGTTCATTCGCAATACCAGGACTGTCTACTTTTGATAGAATATGTACATGCATCTGAAAAAATATTGTTTGATTATCTGTAAAAGAATTTGCATGTATTTGGCGCCTTGCGAATCTGATTAATTCAATGGTGAAGTGCTATTAGCTAAAGTCCTTTGCATGCCCAAAACATATACACAACGAAGACAAATGTTGGTATTCACAAAGCAATCCCATAATGGCCGAAGCATAGTAGAGTTTGCCTTATCGATGACATGCTGGAGTTTGCGCTGGCTTCGGTAGGTGTAGGCCCTTGTGTCATAAAAATAGCTTTCGCGCGAAATGTTTGTTAAAAGCAAAATTTCACTTGATTCGGCATTAGAGACTTACAACGACCTTAAAAAATTATGATGGCAATTTTTCCGAAGTCGCTAAAGTTATGAAATTCAGCATCAGAAACTCTTTAAAAACCAGTCCTTTATAAACTCAGTCGTTCCTAGGAATTTTAAAGAGAATTTGTCCTTCGTATGCATAATTGATTTACTAAATATCGTAGGCAAGAATGCCGCATGCGCCAGCTTATCTAGCTAATGCTGACTATAAAAGGGGCGGCGGGTACACGTGTAATTTATTCATTACCGGCGCAGGGCCGTTTTAAGGTATTAAGGTATACCTTTTATATGTCAAGAAAAAAAATAAGTCACCAAGTCTATTATCGTTGTTATTAATGTAATTAATATTTATTTATTAACCTCGTGATAATCACTGTATATTTTGTCACTTTACTCGCCACAAAAATTGTTATAAATATATACCTCATATGCTGCCTCGGTAGCCTGAGTGTAATAAACGTGAAACTGAAATTGAAACTGGGGCCCTGGGTAGTCGGGGTGGGTCGGGTTTTTTAGTAGCGTGGGGTGGGGGGTGGGGGATCGGGAAAATTTTGATATCTGGATGCTCTCAGATGGCGTCTCCTGTGTGTATGCAGGCAATTATAGACCTTTGCCTGGCCGGGAAATTATTCTACTTTCGCTTATTTTCTCCCAAAAATAGTACACGGGTCTAGGGGTTATGCTCTGTCGCCATTCCAAATGTCATGGAAAGAATTTGACCATTTTATGATAACTCGATCAATTGTCATTACGCACATTTTTTTTTACAGGTAAATACATCATCACTTTAATCAAACAATAGTTTTATTTAAAGTTAGCGACACTGTATCGCTGACTTTAAATAAAACAGTTGGTTGAGTCGACACTCTGGTACTCATTAATTTGGTTGGGCCTTTAAACCTCAAATTTGTTCAGGAAAATATTTTCATAGAATATGTCCATTTGAAGACCAAGAGACGATTATTCGTTTTTTAATTATTACTGGAATGGCTGCCTCGTTTATCACTCCATTGTTAAATTTTCAAAGATAATCTTTTCTTGGTCTGCAAATGGACATTTCTCAAGCCCCCCCCCCCCCCCCCATTGGCACGTGGGGGGGGCATGGGTACTTGTTACTTCCGCCCATAGGTTAATATGGCCCTGACCCAATGAGCATATGTGGTGTCAACATCAATAGGCTGAATCATTACACAGAATTCCATGCATTCTATGATTAAGTACAACTCGTTGGCCGTAGCCCTATGGGATACAATTTTCAAATAATTCCACTAGAAACAGACAATGCGCAAAATGAAGCCTCCTGTTGTTCTGAGCATTTAATTGCCTACTGGAATATACTAATTGTAATTAACTGCTCATAAATCCAGTTACAACACTAATATCGCCGTATTATTGCTGTCTATACCAGCACAGACTATATATATATATATATATATATATATATATATATATATATATATATATATATATATATATATATATATATATATATATATATATATATATATATATATATATATATATATATATATATATATATATATATAAAATGTATTTATTGTCTAAGTAATAATCCGTAGATTTACTACTTATTCTTAACAATATTGATGCTTTACATGTGATACATTAACTGTAAGATGAAAGATCTATCATCCATCAAGACGTCGAAATCTGTCGATTTTCAACTTCGTTTTATTTGTTAGATGAACAGTGAAGCAACTGACTACACAAACTACGTATTCAAGCGGTCTATTGGGTCGGTTGAAAAACTAATTACGATTATGAGAATACGAGTTACACACGGAGAAACAGAGTTTGCATCACTTAGCAATCGTCTACAAGGTGAGCTGGCATGGAGCAGAAGAAGTGGGGACAGCCATCGTCCTATGATGCAACCAGGGCTAACATGACTACAAGAGAACATCATTTTGAAAACCACATGTACGTTATCAGCCAGAAATACACAAAAGATAAGCTCCATGAGGGGTGGCCTGCAAACATGGGTAGCCAGCTCTTAGAAATTGGAAGGGAAACAATTCATGACAGCCCTCAAACTAAGGCTAAGCAGCGTTTTTGGCTCGCGTGATCCATTAAAAGCAGTAGTGGAGGGCATGGAATATCATTTAGTATGTTTAGTTCAGGGTAGGCGCGATATTGACAAAGTAAAACAACTACAAGAAAGTCATGTTAAGTTTGGTCAGCTCCTATCTGATCTTGAAATAATTGACGTAGTTGAGACTGAACTGAATAATCCTACTACGCGTATTGTATTAAATATGAATGATAATAACCAATCATATATACATTTACTAGAGGAAAATGGGTTTCTTCTACATGAGAATCCTCAGTACAAGAACTATCTAAGACAACTGATTTTAGATAACATTCATGACATTCACTTCAGTAAACCTCCAGATAAAACAAAACATGAACAGGTTCTTTCGACAAAGTGTAGAAACACCCTGATAACAAGTGACCTGATGACCGGAGATTTGAAAGATGATTTACAAGTTCTGCTGAAAGCTGAAATCCTTAGGAGAGTTATCGCAACTTCTTCCCCATGGACGTGTTCATGGAACATTTACAGAGTATAAGCCACAAGCATTGCTCAACACGTTTCGTAAGCATGCAATTCAAGGCACTGGTCGAGTTATAACTACATGGAGGGAAGAGTCTGTAAATCAAAGTGCATCCTTACTGGTACACCACTGTGTGGCGGCATACAAATCCGATCAGCAAGTGCCATACAAAACAAAGAATGAGGATAGTGCTTTTAGACAGCACTTTGAAACATCCATCAGCGTCGGCTCAGCTCTAGATGTGGACAAAAATACAAGATCCAAATCACTTGTAGAAAACTCAGCGACTTAGGCATTGCCATTCCTTATAAAAAGGTTATAGAAATAGACACTGACATTGCAAACATTGTTCGAAAGCAAATGGACTCCTTGGGTGGAATATATCTACCTCCATGGTTGGTTCAAGATATGTTTGTTTGGTTTGCATTAGACAGCATAGATTTTCTAGAAGCAACCCCCTGTGGTATGAACACTCCAAGGCACGGCAATGGATATATACCATTATGTATCTCTTGACAGAGCACCTATGTTGCTACCAATTGAAATTGACCGTTCGAAAATTTTCCTAGCGTTAGATGATGCCATGGCTGTGAGATGTTAAAATGTACCATTCCAGAGCCCAAAAAGAGAAATGGTGTATGCAAACTGAGTACACTTCACCACGTAGTAGACATGAACATGGAGACAGATCCGGCATGGGTAATTGGCAGATATGTTCCAGAATGAGAAAGGGTGTATGTAAACTGAGTACACTTCACCCTGTAACAGAGTTGAACATGAAGATAGATATGGCATGGGTAATTGGCTGCTTAAGCTCCGAAAATGGCATAGCAATAAAAGATAAAACCAACGTGGTTGGAACATGGGTCGCATTTAATTCTTTGCTCTCCTCTAATAACAGTTTGACCAATGTTGACCTACTAGCGCCTTTGATCGGATCCACATCTACAGACTATGGCACACTTTTCACAGGCCTCACGAGGGCACGTGTAATGTGAGGGGACACAGTCACTGTAATGACTCTTGATCCTCAATTGTAAGATATGGCAATGATGCTGTGGGTTGAAAGAGAAGATATCATGATGCAGTTTCCTTTTCGGCCAAGTTACCTTCATGTTGTGTTTCGGGCACTGGCTCACTGTGGAGGGGAACGGAATTCACCAAGCGTGTGTAGAGGCTGGACTCTATTCACTTACAACTGTAATGCACATTCTCAATGGGAAACACATGGATCGTGCATTAGACGCACATACTTACTTTAATTGTTCTATGCAGTCTTTACCGTCAGCATTTCTTGGCAAGAGAACCTGAAGAACGGATATTCCTGAATGAATCATCTATTGCCAGCAATAATACAGGCGAAGTTCAGTATCTCGGCAATGTAGTTACAGATACGATCACTATGTTCAAATCTTGATATGTTGTCAATAAACTTGACAATTTGCAGGTACTGCAAACATGATCCAGCACTTGATTCTCAACTACGTGAAGCAGTTTGAGACAATGCATTTGGTAAAGTGTGGACGCAAACGAGGATGCACAGACAAATGTAGCTGTTGGAGTAACACTATTTCATGCACAGAAGTTATAGCCGCAGCAGCACATCTAATACGTGTAAACAATTACACTCATCTGTAGTGAAAGATATTGAGGATACTGATTGAGATATCAACTTAATGGTCTGTAACTCTTTAATGTTGTAATATATCCAATAGAGCCTCACCATGTTGGCATCTACTGTGAATGCTAACACTTTCCTAAATTTTAAAATTAATCCGGTTTCTAATAGCAAAATCTATTGGCAAAAGTGTATTTGCCCATAGATTTTAATACATTTAAAATTTATCAAGATCCATAACTCTAGTTTATGAAGGTGTATCGTCTTCATTTTTACATGTCTTATATATATATTGACAACTGAAAAATATCTGCCAAATTTGATTGCAATCCATCCACGAATGTAGGAACTAGCCAATATTGTTGACAGCGACGCATACAGATGGATGAAAAACGGACGGATTGCCATGGTAAAATGTCATCCAGGGGTGCAAAAAATTGTCATCATATTTTTTTCAACATTCACAATCTTGAGACACAAAATCAGGTGAAAGTTCACCTTTAACAAAAAAAATCACACGAAATTACATAAGGACCTACACTAATATACGCGTCGTGCGTCACGGATGGACATTTCCAGTTTTACCTATGACCCGTCCATCTCTAGCTAAACTCCACCCACACATCTCTTGTGTTGGGATCGATCGATCCCTGAACTCGCTGGCTATCAATTTTCAGAAAACTATACAGGCAAGCTGTTGAATATTTTGAAACTAATTTGACTGAATGCTGTTGCTGCCTATTAAATAGTAGACATACAATTCCTACAACAACGCTTTAGCCCGTCACCACCGAATTATGCGTTCGTGACGCACTTTATGACGGCATTCATGACATCATTGATTATGACGTCATCCTACACGCCCAGTAGTTGATTATTACGTCATATGATGGATGAATAAACTGGAAATGTACATTGGCATTGCAACGTTGTATATAGCTGTTCTTGTGATGCACAATATGATTACTAGACATTTCAAACGTCACATGATCTATGGTGACATCGTGTGGTAAATAAGGGCATAATTTGACAAATCGAGATCCTACTGTATTATAGGTCAGGGCGATTACGTGATTAGATCGAATGTCGCGATTATTTTGTAAACCGGGACTTTACAGTACGATTAGAAATTAACTAATCGAATAATCGTGAATAATTCTTACTGCATAAAATATTTTTAAAACCTAGTTTCTTCGGTGGGAGAATTGACATTTCGCTCAGCGAATGTATGTCCATTTGCACGTTAAGAGAAGAGTACTTTTGAAAATGTATCATTGGAATGACTGGCTCGGCCAGGCATTCCAGTGAGACATTAAAAAAAATACTCTTCTCTCGGCCTACAAATGAACATTTCTAATCACTATTACTGTGTTCTCGTCATTAATATGCATTTACTTCTAGGTCTTGATAATTTGTATCCAGGCTGATTAATCGAGAAGGATTATTATTAAATAATTCATCGCGCTTACTCAAAGCAATAATAGCACAAGCGTACTGCACTATACTAATAAAGATGTATTCGCAGCAAATTCGGTTATTCTCTTCTTCTTTCAGTCGAGTATGAACGAGGGATTCAATTTGAATGATGAGCAGAATAAGGACACGTTACCTAGAATGTCTCCAGGTAGGTATAGCTATACATTCAAAGAAGTAGAAAAGATATTTTGTACACGTTAGCGACGTCACGTGATATAATGCTTTTATTTTATTGGTTAGATAACGAAATACATGTTTTAACTCTGCTTAGCAACTGCATTGTGCAAATATCACATATGGTCAATACTATGATGCTTAAGCGACGTTCCCCTCGGTGACTCAATCACCTACTAATTATTCAATAAAACATTGTCAGTAAGTGTAAATGTCAGAGGTGTGTTTTTCAATGGAGGAATCCAGTTTATCTATCAATCATATGACGCCATAATCAACTACGTGGCACGTGGGCTGATGTCGTAATCAATTGCATCATAATGACTCGATTTAGTCCGGCTTAAGCACTTAATAGTCGGTCGGTTAGTTTGTACGAATTGTATGTCTTTGCTATTTAATAAATATTCTGCTGAATATTTTAAAACAAATTTGACTGGGCGTTGTTGCTACCACAGGTAGCAACAGCACCCAGTCAAATTAGTTTCAAAATATTCAACAGCCTTTATAGTTTTATGGAAATTGAGATTCAGATAGTGCAAGGATCGATTGATTCCAAAACGGACAAAGCGTGAGTGGGGGTTAGCTAGAGATGGGCGGGGCAAAGCTTAAACTGGCTTCCTCCATTAGTCTAGCATCAGCACTATGACGAATTGTATAATGATCCCATTTCAATGAGATGTTTTGTTTTGCTGTAACCGTACAAAAAGCACGTATTGTTTGTTATATTGTGATGAAATGTACATCTGTCTGTTAACTTCGGTACTTTAATAGATAATAAAGTCGCCACACACGTACATTGCGGGCGTGCAGACGTGGTTGAGTTGCGCAAACCACGTAGTTCCTCTGCATCGCTCGGGGAAATAATAATAATAATAATAATAATAATAATAATAATAATAATTTTCATAATGGTATTTCTGTCGAAGTACAAAATTTCGGAGGCGGTGCACTCCTATACAACCCTACCCCCCACCCCAAGATGCTTGTGTAACTAATAATATTTTACTATTATTTATGATAGGACTGTTGCAGCAAATGATTCCATATTCTAGAGACGATTGTTGCCTATGTTCATTAAGATGACTACTTGAGAACGGAGGGTGGGACTCTATTATACCTCTTGCTATGCATGGATGTACTCTAACCCTCGAATTTATTCAAGAAAATTTCAATTTTTTTCAGAAAATGTCAATTTGCAAACTAAGAGAAGACTATTTCTTAAAATTTACCACTAGAATGACTGGCTCGGTTATCTAGCGTTCTCGAGCCAGTGATTTCAGTGGTAAATCTTAAAAAATAGTCTTCTCTTGGTCTGCATTTGGCTTTTGGCTGATATGAGTGTTAAATGGTTAATAGTGCCATGCGGTACCATGGTAGCGTAGTAAAACATTTAACACTCGTTCTATTTTCAGAATATCAAGGTGGCAGATTCTCTGAGATACTTAATCTGCATCCGGAACGTGATGTCTTAGAAAGTCCAGTATTTGACATCAATGATCCGGAGCTCGACATGCGGCCTCACACAGCTCCCAGCCAGCTCGCCTCCCTTCACCGCTACCTCAGACATGCAGGGGCTCAGGGTATGACCTATAGATGACGTTACCCCGCAAACAATGCTATGTTGGTCCAACGTTGGGCCAACGTATGTTTATTCGTTGGCCTAACATAGTGATGCTCGTTAGGCTTACGTTGGCCCAACGTATCACGTAGTTTTTCCACGTAAAATCTATGTTGGCCCAACGTAACTAACTTACCATCAGCCAGTTAACGTAAATTCAACGTAGGCCCAACGTAACTAATTTTCGATTAATCAACCACACGTAAGGCCAACGTTGGGCCAACGAAACCACACGTCTGTTTTTTCTGTTCGCATTCGTATCAGTTGTCTGGGGTAACCGTATCTGCAGAAATACCGTATTGTTAATCAATAGTTGAGAAATTCCATCTCCATATTTTTCAGTCTGTGTCAGATCCACATTGCCGTTTCCGCTATCTTCGATCCCGGATCATATTTCGTAAATGGTGGAGGTCATATGGAGGGGCAATTTAATGATTTATTATGTCATGACTACGTCATTATTAGGCGCGTGCGATTATTGCTTCGAGTGATCACGATCGATTATTTAGCCAATGTACAAATTACCCAGACATAAAAACAAAGGCATATGAATGAGGAAAGGCACAATGGTGTTTAGAAATGTTCATTTGCAGGCCAAGAGAAGACTATTTTTGAAAATATATCACTGAAATGCCTGGCTCGATGCTTGAGCCAGTCATTCCAGTGATACATTTTCAAAAATAGCTTTGTCTTGGCGTGTAAATGGACATACATTTGAGTACAATGCCAATTTTCGTGACCGATCACATTAAAGAGAATTTCAGCTTTCCAGATTATCCATCGATGATTTGACGTCATATGACGTCATAATCAGCTAAGCGGTGTGTGGGATGACGTCATAATCATTACGTCATAAATGATTCTATTAGGCCGTCTTAATAGTCCGACACGTTGTAAGAATTGTATGTCTCTACCATTTAATAAACCTGTTGTTGAATATTTTGAAACTAATTTGCCTGGCTGCTGTTGCTGCAAACAGCACCCAGTCAAAGTAGTTTCAAAATATTCAACAGCTTACCTGTATAGATTTTTGGAAATTGATATTCAGGGTGTTTAGAGATCGCTTGATCACAACACGAGCGAGGTGTGGGTGGAGCGTAGTTAGAGATGGGCGGGGCATAGCTAAAACCGGAAATGTTCATTAAAAGGTAGGTTTTGAAATAAGGCTGCAATAGAAATTATTCACACGAGTATTCGATTCTTTAATTTCTAATCATTTAAATTCAAGATTTAAATTAGTTTTTACTTACTTTTGTTTTATTACCTATAACACACGGTTATTAGGCCTAACTGACTAAATTCTGCGTCACTACTACTCGTTCTGGCGTCCATCTTGTCTAAAATTCCTCGAAGATTCTCTGTATACGGATACGGGTGGGTGGCATACTGAGCAGAATTAACAGATGATTTATTTAAAACCACGACCTGTATACCAATGGAGGAATCCTGTTTTAACTATGCCCCGCCCCTCTCTAGCTAAGCTCCACCCCCATTTCGCCCGTGTTGGGATCGATCGATCCATGAACTCCATGACTATCAATTTTAAGAAAACTATACAGGTAATTAAGCTGTTGAATATTTTAAAACTAATTTGACTAGGTGTTGTTGCTACATATGGCAGCAACAGCGCCCAGTCAAATTAGTTTCAAAATATTCAACAGCATCTTTATTAAATAGTAAAAACATACAATCCGTACAACAATGCTTATTCCGTCATTAATTAAGTGTTCATTGATTATGACGTCATTCTATGCGTCACGTAGTTGATTATAACGTCATATGATGGATGGTTTAAAGCGCGAGACCACCGCCCCTCCCCCCCCCCCCCGCCCCTTAAAGCGCGAGACCCTAGGCTGTAGCCTAAGTAGCCTAGTGGGTAATCCGGCCCTGGCTGTACTTAAGTACGCTACTGCACAACCCGGCCTCTGGATGGCTCTCTCAGAATGGAGAATGGGGCAAACAGATATATCCACGAGCGCTAGTCCAATATCTCCACCATCCCTGACATGAACTTCATTTGCGTTATGAGTCTCCTGTTATAATGGAGACACCATTGGAGGTGGGGTAAGGCGCAATATGATGGTGGATTAGATATTGGATTATGGGTGGTCATAGAGATAACCTATTTTAACTATTAGTTTTCTATATTTTCAGAATCTGCTATGCTAGCACAAATCTTGGACAGTCAAAGAATACCAGGCAGTTCTCGCCAGTCTTCAAGAGCAGATTTCTACCAGGTACAACCGAACAATTGCCCATCACGGATGTCAGGAGTACATGCCCAGAATATGTACAGAAGAACGCCAGATGTCGGTGCTCAACAACGCTCTCTCTCAGCAGCTAAGCCATTATGCAGAAAGTATTACCGAGAATTCTCCATGCACCCTGAGTGGTCACCCGCAATGTATCATCACAGAGTTCCAGAGAAGCTGTGAATCGGAATATGCAGTCTATAAGCTGCAAGGGTGAATCTAGGGTTCCGTTATGCATGTGTCCAATCTATGGGAAGTGCGGGAGGGTATGGGGGAGGGTATTCCCTTCCAATTGAAGGGGAGGGGGCACCCGGAGGGTCTCTCCTGGACTGAACAATTTTGAAAATGATGTGCTCTGTGAAGCCATTTCTGACATTCTGGTTGACAAACAGGATCTTTACTTTGCATTCAAACTTTAATGTTAATCAAACAGTATCTTTTTCAATTTTGCGGGGTTAGTTCTAACTTGAAAAAGGTTTTTTAAAACAAAAATCCGTGAAAACCATTATAATTTCGTGTAATGTTTATTATATGGCCATACATTAAAATTACATAACATCATATTGATTTAAGACTTAGTATGTTCTTGGGCATGATTTGCAAAGAAAATGAAAATCTTTATTTACTGATGTCCACTTGCAGGTCGATAGAAGATATTTGTAAAAAAATTACAAGTAGAATGACTGATTCAGTTAATGAGCCAGTCATTCCACTTGTGACATAAAAAATGTCTTCTATTTGCTAGCAAATGGACATTTCTCAAAACTACTTCAACGGCTAGATTTGATTGACTTGACCTTAAATGGCTAAACAAATCTGTGAAAATGATACAACGTCTGCAATATTCGTTAAGAATCCGTGAAATGATTGAACAAAGACATTAACAGTTCTTAAATTTACACGTTGCTTGGACTTATGAATCATGACCGAAGCGCATTAATTAGTATTTGTGTATGGAAGATGAATCTTCAGACCTAATCCTCTGCGAGTCGGTGCTTGAGAAGGCCCTACTATTTGAAATCGCTGCACCACTTGGCCAACATCACTTGTTTGATAGCAGTTGAAAGGTAAATTACTCAGCTTTCATTTGGGAGCACGTGTCACTTTCTATCTACATGAACAAGGCAGACATCTAACAATTCAGCGTTCCAGAGTATCCATCTATCATCTGACGTCATATGACGTCATAATCAACTAATAGGCGTATAGGATGACGTCATAATCATTACGTCATACGTTATTCTATTTGTCCCCTCTTAAACTCTTAATAGTCCGACACGTTGTACGAATTGTGTGTCTGTACTATTTAATAAAGATACTGTTGAATATTTTAAAACTAATTTGACTGGACGCTGTTGCTGCCATAGGCAGCAACAGCACCCAGGAAAATTAGTTCCAAAATATTCAATCGCTTACCTGTATAGTTTTCTGGAAATTGATAGTCAGAGAGTTCAGAGATCGATCGATCCCAACACGAGCGAAGTGTGGGTAGAGCTTAGCTAGAGATGGGCTGGGTATAGCTAAAATTGGAACGGTCCATTAGCATTGATATGTGAGAATCGTAATTTTCATTTCATAATTATGTAGCTCAGATCGCTCATTCAGGTACAGACTGGCCCGGATTAGCCGAGTATGCAACGAGCCAGTCTGAAAATGCACTAGCCCCATCCCCGTTGGTTCTGTAGGCCAGCGGGTATGGGAGGGAGCTTCACTCAGTCGGGTATGAATGGGCCCCGGGTTAGCCGGGCACGAAACGACCCAGTTTGAGATGCTCCAGCCACATCCCTGTTGGGTCTATAGGTCAGCGCGTGTAGCCACGGAAGAAAGCGCTCAAATAAAGTCCGTGAGAGTGCTTATACCGCATGCGCCCCAATAAAAGATAGCTCACCCACGCTGTGCAGGGAGTGTGGGGGAATAGCATCCCTATGTATATAGTTGGCTGTATTTTTGGAAATCCTTAATGCTGTGTCCTTTCTATCCATCTTGGTATGAATCAACATCTGGATTTGTTGAGAGAAACTAATCTCTTTACAGAATTGAAATCGGTCCAGGATTGGCAGAGATATCAGTCAAATGGGAAAAGGCCTTTTTCGTTCTGTCAAAGTTGGTTAGGTTGCCATCGCGCATGTGCTGGTAGGGTGAAGGTAGTGTGACGTCATAAGCACGTGTTCGTCTCATGCTATCCCCTCCACGAAGTGCGCGATGATTGGTTGAGCTCTACTATGGTGACTGTTGATTGGTCACCATACAATATAAAAGGACTCGCTCTGGCAGTATACTTCAGGGGGAGGCGGTGGCTCAGGCGGCAACGAGCAGATCTGTAAAACTGGCGACCCCGGGATTGCATCTTTGTTCGGCCGACTGACGATCACTGGAAACATACGCAATCTCATTCGCTCCTCGTTGCCTCTCTCCACCCAGGTGTATAAATGGGTACCAGTTAAAAGCTGGGGAAGTTACCAATAATAGACTGAAATTAAACTAGCCTAGAATGGCGTGAATGGTACCCGAAATCATGTACTCGATAGACGCCAACCAAACCAATAACTTCGTATTTTTCAGTCGGACGGGAGTCGTCCGGAGCGAGGAGCATTATCGGTGCCCTCTGTGTAGAGCTTGCTGTTCTAGCAATCTACACTAATGCAGATTATATCAGTTCCTGTACTCGTTTTGGAGACCTGCCGACTCAAGTTTTATAAGCCCCGTGTCAACAGGGGCTAATAAACTAATTCAAAAATAAGGTTTCACATCTACGAACTGTATGGACATTCTACAAGTCACATCACCATTTTGGCCAAAAACCCCAAAATTATTATGTGAAACGATTGACCTGTACTGATCTCTCGTCAAACCTGCCATATCACGTCGACCAGTGGAAATTAGAATTAGGACGTATCTAGTACATTCCCATCTTTTAACTTTCGTTCCTGACTGCGAACCGCTAATGAGCTAGGCAGTGCAGATTGTCTTGTGGCTTAAATCTATAACTTAGCCTCTTTAGCCAACGGAGACATCTTCACTTCAGCACCGAGTTTGGCGTGCTTCAACAACTGCAGTAAATTAGACTGTTAAACTACTTGTGTTATTAGTTTGGTGCCAATGACTATGAAGCGCCAACAGTTTCGAATACTGCACTGATTCCAGAGAACCTCAGCAACAGACGTCAACATGACCTGATGACTAACAGGCGCCAACAACCAACTTCGCCAACGGATGCCAACATGCACCGAGGACTAGCAGGTGCCAACAAGACTTGTGTTGTAAAAACGAACATTGCGCTGATGACTAATAGGCGCCCAATTTTCTTATTGTAATATAGTTATCTTATTTTCTGTGGCGTTGATTATAAGTCAGCGCAGTAGGTCAGCTTGACTTTATTTTATTGTATGAAACCGTAATACGGCGAGCGCCGTTTTAAGACACTGTTACTTTTTGTTATGTTAAATAGGTATATATTTTCTTAACCCGGGCAAACGTTAAATTTGTACTATACAGCTTCATTAACTGCAACGCTTTCTCTTCTAAATACGGCAACACTTTCTCACTAGATTCGTCTCTCGCGCCTGCACTCATAGGCTCGAGATACAGCGACTAATCCTAACTGGTATTAAGCTAAGATATTTTGTTAGGATAGAGTAGATATGGACAACTGCTCGGATGAAGGAGTGCTGTTTGTTGTAATGTCTCTTCCCCGGCGCTGCTGCCAAGTTACATAAGCAGACCGGCTTTTCCTTAATTGGCCGCCAAATTTAACGCCTCCTAAATTACTTCTATAGAGCAGCTGTCTCATCTACAACTCTCTGGCCATCTGGCCAACTAATTGTCTTGTAGCAATCTCCAGCGGTTTTGTTAGTGCCGACCCGAGAAATCGTAGAGGTTTCTCTATGGTGAGAATAAAAAACGGCGATGCTTCACACACTTCCCATGTACTTTCACCGGTACCATTAGCTAGTCGATAAGCCACAGTAGGATTCACTGTGCCAACAATAATTATAGTAGGAACGTCCTAGCAGTGGACCTCAGGGCAATGATGTAACCCTAACACAGTTACAACATTGGCTCCAAGCGAACGAATCTCGTATGGTTCGTTATTGACATGCTTGGTGCTGGCTGAAAATGCAGTTCGCAGACTAGCTCCACGGTGACTGGGAGAATCCAATCAGCTCTCCACGCCTTCTTGGATGGTCACCAAAGTCTGCCACCCACTTCTTCAGCCTCCGCCGTAACTAGATACGTTGCTTGCTCAATGGTCTTGTGGGTTATCTGTCCATGTCTTGTTATTTCTGGTTGCGCTGACACATGGTTAGAAGTCGCCAATCGGCTTCGGACTCGTCGCCCAGGCAACATATACATGCTGTCGGCCTTAGGAAGTGGCCCAATGGGTATGTGCCAAGATATCTACCCGGGCTCATCCACCAAGAGGGCAACCTGTCATAAAGTTATGTGGGTCTAAGCCGTTCGAGGCATAACCCATATGTATCTGGACTCAATACTTAAAGATTAGCCTAGCTCCTCAAGAAGGTCCACCATAATAACGCGGTGTCAGCTAAACCAGCGACTAGCTTAAGAGACGATGGTGCCAGATTCTGTTGAAGCCAGTGCTCCACCTCCATGTAAAACAGCGTGCATTCCTATAAATAAATAATTACACAAGTAAACTTTAGCTCACGTTGGCATTGTTCTAGATCGGAAGCGCGGTCTTGACTGTACCTCCTCCTCTGTTTTGGCATAGTAGGCATTTTCTTCTGACGGAGGCCCATGCGAGGCACTTTCCTCTCGCTAAACCAATTTTTTGGCCCGTGTGAGGCATTAGTTTTATATTAAACTAGTTAGCCGTGCTAGGACTCCTCCTTTACAGGGCTACCTATCGTATAAATGAGGATATGATATATATCTTTGGCGAGATATGACACAGATGGCGCCAACATGTCACTTCATTATATTGTGGATAACGATCTTTCCTTGTTAGCTCAGCAATACCTTTTAGCTGGAAGCCAGCTTTCGATTCACTAGCTAACCAGCATCATCGGGCTGGCTAGTACCTCGCGTACTCGTTGGAGGCCGAGGAAGAATTATGGGAGGGACGCAGCGCCGGAGCTACAATTACAACAAGTGTACATGAGTTGCATGGTTGCCGTGCTATTTCATGACATTTATTATTAACTGTCTTCAATGTATTATTTCGATATTATCATTGATCTAACAAACAAATATTACTCACATATGTAAGATGTAATTAGTTCTAATGACTTTAAGCGAGTCCTGCAATGTGCTTTTTTAAAATCCAGTTGATATTATTATTCATCATTCGTGTTTTCAGTGTATGAGTCTTATGGACCCACCTCTATACACTTATGAAGATTTTGACAAGCATTTGCTCCTTCCCATTACATGCTACAGTGCAGACAAGCCCTTCTGCGGAAAAACGAAATCACCCTTTGCAGTGAGAGGTTTTGTAGCTGCAAGTGACTACCTCCATGAGAGCCTGTTGTGCTGGATCCAATGTAATCATTTGTGGCTGCTACATCCATCAAATTCTTCTCAGCCACATTCTACGAGTGAAGGGATAGTTGTTGTGCATCCATATAATTTTTTACAAATGAGACACTGATAGTTTGCTTTCTTTGTGTCGCTCTAAATCGTCTGCTCTAGGAAGCAGTTTCGTGTTTAGATTGCTTGTGGCAGAATGGTCTATAGTTTAGTTCATTGATATCCTTACCCTAGTATTTCTGATCATCGAGCTGGCATACAATGTTTAGTTGCACTTAGTGCCACATATGGAACTTCGATAGTTGTTCATAGTTCTCGCAAAGCAAGTGGCACTGGTAGATTTTGCTGTACCTACTTATTACCTTGTCTAGTAAGAACAAGCCATTAAGGGACTCACACCCAGGGTCAAAGCGTGTAGTCCTGCCAGTCGTTCGCATATTCCTCTCCAAGCTTTCTTGCTAGATCATGCAAAAGCAGAAACCTGGCCTTGTCCTCGACACTCGGTTTAAACCACAGCGCAATGCCTAGGCTTCCGGCGAAATGGATACACAAGATAGCATCTTCTGTGCCAGGGGAACAGGATACAATAGGATTTAACTTTATGTTGGCATCAGCAGCATATAGTATGATGCGAGTCCCTGCTTTCTATTGTCTACTGTATAGATGGTTCAAATAAGTCACGCCTGATTTTGTCACTGCCATTAATTCTCTTCCATCTGTGACTACTCCAGCCAATATTAAGACTGCGCCTGGTTCAAAATCTGCACAAGAATCTTCACCCCCTGTGTCACACATGAATGATATCAACACTGACTTGTTCCTTTGGATGCCTATGAAGCTTTGCCAATGTTTAGGCAATGGAGTTTGCTTTCCATGAATGCAAATTTCAAGGGTATCTTTTGCTTGACGTCTTGCTCTTTCAAATGCCTGAAGAACTCTCTATCCGCATCTAGTACAACTAACCTATTAGTCATGTTGTTGATTTTTCTCTTCATTTATGGAATGTATGGAATGACAGAAGGGTATGGGTCCTTCTTCTTCTTCTTCTTTTCGATCGCTGGTATCACACTTGGAGAGCCGTTCTCAAGATGAAATCTGTGGTTTTCTGCAGTTCTTCCACAGGCCCATACAGCTTTTCAAGAAAAGAGATTGACAAAGGCCAGATCTCTTCTCTCAGCAGCTGATACGTACTGCAACATTGAAGTATGTTCTCTGGGGTCTGTTCTGCTTCTCCACAAGGACAAGCGGGCGATTTCGTAAGGTGGAACTGCCTGTACATGTGTTGGTTTAGTCTGTTGGTATGGTTCCTTTATCCAGGCATTTCTCACCGAATGCCATTATGCCTACTTTGCTAAATACTGAGGCTGAAGTAAAGTTTTTTTGGCACAGTCGCTGGAGCTACAAGGCATATCGCTATGCTACACATTATTTGTGGTTGGTCTTTCCCAAAGGAATTGGATATCTGGCTGTTCACTAGTGGATAGCCTGCTGAACATTCTTTTCATCGTGCATTCCGCGTTTTGCAGTTTATGGCTTAATATAAGGTGAGAACTGTATCCTTCTGTCCCAATTATCGGGCCATATTTTGTACAATTGCCATGACTTATAAACAGTGGAATCTATCGGTGATTCTGGGATCATTAGACATCCAATGTTTGTTATGGGTGGACATGGTGGTGCGTTCTTACTACATATGAAATTAAATGTGGTTCATCTTGCTACTAGCTGAGTATCCCTGCCATCAAGGGTCATCTCAAACAACATTTGTGGAGAGAGGCGACATCTTATCCAGGCAGCATCTGGATTTCTTGAGGCTGCATTACGCGTAGCGTCAAAATAAGAATCAAAAGAAACCTTTGCAAGGAAGTCTTGGGGTATAGATCTCTTACAAGATGCATTGAAATTGATGATTGTTTGTAGCCAAGTATTGTCCTGTAATGATATCTGTTCCAGACTTGTGGGTGTCGATTGCGTATAAAATTGCCCTCGTACTAGCTGTTTATTAGACACACCACAATTGTTGTCGCATGTGTTGTCTCTTTGCCATCCATTGTTTCTTCTAGGAGGCCATTCTTGTCTGCAGCTGATAGAATAAAACTGTCAGATGCGATGTTTGACGGTATCACCAGCCTATCATTCATATCTGCCTTCTCAAAATGAACATTGGCGATTGATGTGTCAATTAGTTTCGGGTCATCGTATCTGCTACAATGGCCAAACCTGTTAAGCATTGATAATTTCTTGCTACCAGTCCTATTTCACATTGTCCGTGCCTATCCCGTGTGTTTAGGAGTGCGCAGCGTACCTCTTGATTCTTGAGAATGGGTGTATAATATTCCGGACAATTGAGAAATGTCACGATATAATATCACCGTTTCTGTAGTTGAAGGTGGGTGTGGATCTAGCCGTATCAGGGGGCATCACTCACTTTCATTGTTTTGCTTTACAATTGTTTGGCTTTATCAGTAGACTGGTATTGCGAATCGAATATAATATAATTTCCAAAAGTAAATAGCTAACTATGCTGAAATAGGCCGCGATACCATTATTGTCATCTGGCATTAAGCTTAGCTCACCTGATCAGAATGGTCAAGTGAGCTTATGCTATGCTGGCCATCTGTCGTCCATTTGTGACTTCTTCTCAAGAACCACTGGGCCGATTTCAATTATATTTTGGGGTGGGTGGGGTTGGGTGGGGTATGTGGGGTGGGTGGGGTGTATGTGTGTGTATGTGTGAGGGGGGGGGAGCGGGGATGGTGGGTGAGGTGGTTGGGTGGGGTGGTGGTGTAGTGATCAAAGTGTGCTTAAAGGATGAAAATCGGCTAATTTATCCGGCGACCAGTTTGGATTTTGACCGATTTTTAGAAACGTCTTTAAAAAATCTTCTCCGAAAATGCTTGGGCGATCGATTCAAACTCATGAAACATCATCTACGGCAAGAACTGAAACAAGTTTGTTCAAATGAACTTGATTGGCCAAATGCTTATGTGGCCATCTTGGACGATTTCTCCAGAACTGCTGAACGGATATGGCCAAAACGTTAGAGATATGATTAGGGACTAAGCGCCATTAAAATTTGTTCAAGGGACGTTGATTCGTATAGAAAAACATGGCTGCCATGAACCAATCAAAATGTATCGTGCTAGGTGACGGTATTGGAGCCCTGATAGCAAGCAAATGTTGGTCCAACGTTGGCCCAACGTTTACCAATACTTTGGGCCAACGTAATTTTGCTCATCGGCCTAACGTTGGCCAAACGTTGGCAATACGTTACTGGGCCAACGTTGAAACTACGGGCATAAATCTATGAAGGTGAATATTATGTTGATTTTCTTTGAATTCTCTGAAATTTTCAATGCTGGCCCAACGCTGGCTCAACGTTGGCCCAACGTTGGCAAACAAATAATACAGCCAACGTTGGACCAACGTTGTAATGCCAACTGCGATCTGCCAACGTTGACACAACGTATACATGTTATTTGGGAGGGGTTTTGATGGATGTTGAAGCCGAAATTGGTTTTATATAGGTATGCTAATTTCAAATTTTCTACTTTCGAAGCTGTTGGAAAAACAGTTTGGCGGCCATATTGGCTCATGTTCCCGGCAAAAACACCCATACTAATGAAATATGAAATTTAAAAGGTCTTCTCGAGAGCCGCTGGGCCGATTTAAATTTAATTTGACAGGAAGCATCCTTAGTGCAGAGATCCAAATATGTTCAGACAAAGCCAATCGGGCCATTTGGCCGGCCATCATTTTGGATTTGGAAGGTATGATTAGGGACTAAGGGCCATTAAAGTTTGTTCAAGGGAAGTTGATTCATAAAAAATTCAACGACCGCGGGTGGACCAATCAAAATGTTGTGAGTTTGGGGCCATATTGAATGTTTTTATTTAATGGATTTTGAAGCGGAAATTGGTTTTATATAGATTTTTGGGTATGCTGATGTCAAATATGCCACTCTAGAACTATCTGATAAACAGTTTGGCGATCGCCTTGGATCATTTTCCTGCCAAAAAGTAATAGGAAATCTAGTAAAGCAATACTAAAGCTGAAATATCTTCTTCTTCTTCTTGAGGACCGCTGAGTCCGTTTTATGTGCGTTTGTACGTTTTTAAAAATCTCTTTTGTGATCGATTGAAAAGTTATGAAACGTCGTCTAGGCCAACAGCTGAACCAGGTTTGCTGGAGGGAAGTTAATTGACCAAATGCTTCAACGCCCATCTTGGATGACCCAGTTTTCACGAAAATGAGTTCTCAAGAACGGATGAACGGATAGGACGTAAGTTTGAGGGAAATCATTAGGCACTAAGGGTCAGTAAAGTTTGTTCAAGGGGCTGGTTGGCGATGTGCGTGTGTGTGTGTGTGCGCGCACGCGTGTGTGCGGGCGTGTGTGCGCCGCTGCATGTGTGCGTGCGTGCGTGCACATGGGGGTGGGTGGATGGTTGGGTGCGTGCGTGCGTACGTGCGTGTGTGTGTGTGGGGGGGGGGGGGGGAGGGGTATGAGAGGGGGGGGGGGGCCGTGCAACGTTTTCAAAATTTCCCAGACTATAATTATTATTTTCAAATATTTTCATTATTATATCGTTAAAAGATTCGAATATGGCTGAAAATTTCTGAAAATCAACTGTCTATGCATGTAAATTATTCAGAAATATGGCAGCGGTATCAGGTTGTGAAGGACTTGGACCACAGAAATGTAACCTCTCTATAAATGGCGTATGACCCATCAGCTTGGTTCTATCGTCCCTTCGGCGAAGAGTTAAGAGTAGTCTCACAATAACGATTGTCAATGGAGGAATCAAGTTTTAGTTATGCCCCGCCCATCTCTAGCTAAGCTCAACCCACGATTTGCCCGTGTTGGGATCGATGGATCGCAATTTCCAGAAAACTATACAGGTAAGCTGTTGAATAATTTGAAACTAATTTGATCTGGTGCTGTTGCTGCCTATGGCATGTTTATTGAATAGTAAAGGCATACATTCGTACAACAACCTTTATTCCGTCATCAATTAAGCGTTAGTGACGAGCTTAGCTACATCATTCATGACGCAATTGATTCGAACGTCAACCTACACGTCACGTGGTTGATTATGATGTCATATGATTGATGGATAAACGGGAATCCTTTATTTATATCCATTGACCAAGTAGCCCAAACGTCGCGTAGTAGTAAGATAGTAGATTCTCACGATAGTGACTCACGTCTTATTAGAGGGACGCTAATCTCATCTCAAATGTTGCATTGTACCTATAGATTATGGTCTATAATATTCCATATCATTCACATCCTGTCACATTCCCTTATCTGTATCGCAAGTATCCGCTTTGTAATATCGAGTAAACGTTGAACAATGATCTCCATGCGCCAATGTACATTCTTTATTATTTGATAATAATCTTGTTGAATATTTTGAAACTAATTCGACTGAAAGTTGTTGCTGCCTAAAGCAGCAACAACTTCCAGTCAAATTAGTTTCAAAATATCAAATAGCTCACCTGTATGTTTGTTTTTATACCACATTATCAAGCTATAGATGACACCTCTATGCCTGAGCGCGTGCTTCAAGGCGCACACGCTAGGTTCTCTCTGATTGGTTAAAAATAAATAATGACAGCCATCGTAAGCTGTAGAAATGTACCAACATTTAGCTACTATAGCCTGAATATTGTTCTTTGACGGGATGATAAAAAGCTTAAAATTCAATGCATAGTTGCTGAGTGCCTATTTGAGTGCCTATTAGATAATCTGTATATATATATATATATATATATATATATATATATATATATATATATATATATATATATATATATATATATATATCTCATGACATGAGGTTAGTTATCCTTTAAGCAATGTATCCGTTGTTACCTAGGCACAGTACCAATTACGTAACAGTGTAGCTTATAGCGTTATATTATTACTGTTAAAATGTTGTAGACTGAAATAGTTTGATGGATTTTTTCAAGAAATCTCAGAAACATTAACTTTTCCATGCGGAACATCAGCCAAAACCGGCCTCTGCAATGGATTTGAGGACTGTTCATTTGCAGGGCAAGAGAACACTATTTTTGAAATTTTAGCACTGGAATTACTGGCTGGATAATCGAGCCAGTCATTCCAGTGGTACATTTTCAAAGATTGTCTTCTCTTGGACGGAAATCTGGCATTCCATAAGCAAATATTTTTATTTTTTTTTTATCATATTTAGTCATTAAAGGGTTAAAGGATCAGTACAATTAATTTTCATTAACCCTTTCACGATGAAACCGGCCAAAACCGGCCTCTGTAGTGGTCGTTGGGAATGCCCATTTGCAGGCCAAGAGAAGACTAGTTTTGAAAATTTACCACTGGAATGACTGGCTCGGTTATCGAGCCAGTCATTCCAATGGTAAAATTTCAAAAATAGTCTTCTCTTGGCCACCAAATGGCATTCAATAAGTAAATATTTTAATCTTTTAAACAAATTTAGTAATTAACGCGTTAAATAATAATGTGTTGTGTTTGTTTTGTATCCGTAAGAACTAGTACATCTCATAAATAAGTTGTTTACAATACAAAAAACGAAGTTATTGGTTTGATTGGCGTCTATCGAGTCATTGATTCCAGGCCCCATTCACGCTGGTTTTATTAGCTCACTTGACAGGCCAAGTGAACTTATGTCGTGGCGACTATCCGTCATGTGTCCGCCCGTCGTCCGTCCGTCATCCGTCCGTCGTCCGTCCGTCTTCTGTCGTCCGTCAACTTTTTCTTTGAACAACTTCTTCTCGAGAACCGCTGGGACGATTTCAGTTATATGTGGCAGGAATCACCCTTACGGCATAGGGATCCAAGATTGTTCAAAGGAAGCCGATCAGCCAATTTGACCAGCGGCCATCTTGGATTTTAGCCGATTTTAGGAAACTTCTTTAAAAATCTTCTCTGAAACTGCTTGGAGGATCGATTCAAAACTCATGAAATATCATTTAGGGAAAGAGCTAAACCAAGGTTGTTCAAGAAAACTTGATTGACCATATAGTTTGGCGACAATCTTGGATGACCTAGTTTTCCAAAAAATGACTTCTTCTCCAGAACAACTTATGGGATCGGGCCGAAATTTGGCAGATATGATTAATGACTAAGGACCATTAAAGATTGGTCAAGGGAAGTTGAGACATAAAAACATGGCCGCACTGGACCAGTCAAGATGTAGCGTGTTTGGCGGCCATTTTGATTTTCCCGCCCAATACTCCTATACTAAAGCATTGGAAAATTTTTAATGTCTTTTTCCCGAGAACCACTAGGCCGATTTCAATTATATTTGGCAGGAATCATCCTTGCGGTATAGGTATCTAGGTTTGTTCAAACAAAGCAGATCGGCCACTTTGGCCAGCGGCCATCTTTGATTTTAGCAGATTTTAGGAAACTTCTTTAAAAATCTTCTTCTCCGAAGCTGCTTGGGTGACCGATTCAAAACTCATGAAATATCATTTTGGCCAAGAGCTGAACCAAGTTTGTTCAAGAAAACTTGATTGGCCAAATCGTGTGTCGGCCATCTTGGATGACATAGTTTTTCCAAAAATGACTTCTCCAAAATCGCTGAAGGGATTGGTCCGCAATTTGGCAGATATTATTGGGCACTAAGGGCCATTAAAGCCTGTTCAAGCGAGGTTGATCCGTAAAAAAACCATGACCGCCCTGGACTAATCAAAATGTAGCGTGTTTGGTGGCCATTTTGGATATTTTTATTTAATGGATTTTGAAGCCGAAATTGGTTTTATATATGTTTTTGCGTATGATGATTTCAAATTTGCCACATTCGAAACTGTCGGATAAGACTATAAACGGTTTGGCTGTCATCTTTGATTATTTTCCCGCCCAGTACTCCCATATAAAGCAATGGGAAATTTAAAATGTCTTCTTCTCGAGAACCACTAGGCCGATTTCAGTTATATTTGGCTGGAAGCATCCGTACGGCATAGGAATCGATCCAAGTTTGTTCAAAGGAAGCCAATCGGCCAATTTGACCGGCGGCCATTTGGATTTTCTGAAAATTTCTGGAGATCACTTTAAAGCCTATTCCTCGATAACCACTAGACCGATTTCAATCAAACTCGGATGGAAGAACCCTGGCGTACTATGCTTCAGAACGCGGTCATCATCGATTTTATGAAAATTTCTGGAAATCTGTTAAACGCCTACTCCTCGATAACCACTTGGCCGATTTCAATCAAACTCGGATGGAAGAGCTCTAGCGTAATTTGCTTCAGAATTCTTATACAGAATTTTGATTGGTCCATTTCTTTCGACAGCCATTTTGAATTTTCCGTAAAATCGTGGGAAATCGTCTAAAGCGCAACTCCTCATTAACTGCTTGAGCAATTTCAACCAGACTTGGCTGGAAGGATACTAGGCTGGCAGCTTTCAGAACATATATACATAATTTTGATTGGTCAATTCTTCAGGCAGACATCTTGGATTTTCGGAAAATTTCTCTAAATCAGTTAGAAGGCTACTCATTAATTGTTTGAACGAGTTCAAGCAAACTCAGCTGGAATTACTATAACGTGGTGTGCTTCAGAGCTTATATACAGAATTTTGATTGCTCAATTTGTTCAGTGGCCATCTTGAATTTTCCGAAAGAAATAGCTGAAAATCATTAAAAATGTTGCTCCTCATTAACTGCTTGAGCGATTTCAACCAGACTGACTGGAACAAGCTTAGGCTTCAAAACTTGTTTACATAATTTTGATTGGTCACTCTTTCCGTCAGCCATCTTGGATTTTATGGATATTTTGGGAAATCAGTTAAATGGCTACTTCTCATTAACCGCTTGACCGATTTCAACCAAACTCAGCTGAGAGCACCCTAGGCCGGTACGCTTCAGAACATGTAAACATAATTTTAACGCCTTGATTTTGATGGTGGCCATGCATCCTGGATTTTCCGAAAAAAAGAGAATTTATATAAAATGCTACGCCTCATTAATCGCTTGGGCAATTTCTGCCAAATTTGAATGATCCTATTGTCATACATGTAGCCTCTAGAAATTCTATTCAGAATTGAAAGGTCAATGGTTTGGCAGCCTTCTCTGATTTTCGGAAAGCTTTCCGGAACCATTTAAAGACGTTGCTCATTCAATCAATAGCCCAATTTCAACAAAGCTTAGGTGGAACGATCTTATGATGGTAGGCTTCAACATATTCAACGAGAATTTTGATTGGTCAACTTTTTTATGGCCAGATTGGATTTTCCAAAAATCACCATCATGTCTATTTAAATGCAATTGGCTTAAATACCAATAGACCAGGCGAGCGCCACATGCACTTGGGATAGAGCCCCCCCCCCCCCCCCTTGTTTCCGTCTATTATTGGTAGCTTCCCCAGTTTTTCCCATTTATACCCCTTGGTAGAGAGAGGCAACGAGGAGTGAAGGAGATTGCCTGATTGCTTTCCAGCCACCCGAAATTACCAATCGATCACGCTAACATCACGGGCAATCGTCTCCCCTCCCATCCACCCCTACAAAAACAGAAACAGTAAGTACAATTTTGAAGACGATGTCAGAAATGTTCTGTTGAATATTTTGGACTTAATTTGATTAGAAGCCATTGCTGCCTATAAGTCCAAAATATTCAACAGTACAGTTGATTTTGTTTTGGAAACGCGTTAGGCCTTAGTGGACCGTTCCGATTTTAGGTATACCCCGCCCGTCTCTAGCTAAGCTCCACCCACACCTCTCTCCTGTTCGGATCGATCGATCTCGGAACACCCTGACTATCAATTTCCCAAAAAACCCACAGGTAAGCTGTTGAATATTTTGAAACTAATTTGACTGGGTGCTGTTGCTGCCTAAGGCAGCAACAGCGGCCATTCAAATTAGTTTCAAAATATCCAACAGCATGTTTATTAAATAGCAAAGAATTACAAAGACATACAATTTATACAACGTGTCGGACTCTGAGATTTTATGATGGTCTATATGGAACCCTTTGTGACGTAATGATTGTGATACCATCATAGACGCGCTGAGTTGTTTATGACGTCATACGAGGTCAGATGATGGATGGATACTCTGGAAAGGTGAATTATTTCTGGTCTGTACTGTATGTTCGTCAGATATACCGTACGTTCGTCAGATATTCGCTGAAGAGCGCATAACGAAGGAATCCAGATTTAGCTAGGCCCTTCCTATCTCTGTATAAGTTCCGCCCACGCTGTTCCCATTTTCGGATCGATCAATCCCTGAACTCCATGCCTATCAATTTCCAGTAAACTATACAGGCAGTTGAATATCTTGAAACTAATTTGACTGTGTGCAGTTACTGCCTACATCTACAACAACGCCCAGTCAGATTACTTTCAAATATTCAAAATAGTCAACAGTCTGTTTATTAAATAGTCAAGACATACAATTCGTACAACAACGCTTAGACCGTCATCAATTAAGCGTTCGTGACAAACTTATCTACGTAATTCATGACGTCATTGATTATGACGTCATCTTACGCGCCGTGCAGATGATTGTGACGTCATATGATTGATGGATAAACTGGAAACGTCCATTGCGCTATATAGCTCCACAAACAAAATAAGAATTTCCCTTACAAAAACGATTCCTGGCGGATACTGTTACAACGTTTGATTCGCTAATGTCTTGGTAACGCGCTCGGGGAGAAGTAGGCCTGATAGGGGTGGGGGTGGGGGTGGGGCCGTCTTCCCAACACCCCACCTACCCACTGCCGCCCACACTCCACCCCCATGATGGGGTGGGGGGGGGGGAGGGTGTGTGCAGACGTGTAAACAACACTGATCTGTTATAATGTAAGTTTGTATACAATTGTGTGAAATAAAGGTTCAAAATATATTATAATAGAAATCTAAGGCCTCTTTCTCATTGCCTAATCGCTATTTTCAACTTAATCGCGTAATCGCACAAGCATAGTTTAACAGTCCGAAAGTAACATCAGAATATTAAAATGCATATAATGCAACACTGAAAGCTCTAGAAACTCAACTTATTTACAGTTCATGCGCCAACATTATAAAGCAAAAGATGTAAATTTAAACACATGTTGAATAGCAAGTTAATTTAATTGGTGTGCAGGTAAATTAAATAGAAAGCACAGACCACAGTGCAAATCATAGTACGGTCTTCTGGTGGGAGATTCAATGCGATAAAGCAGATCTGGTTTGTCTGGTAGGCACCCAGTTGAGACCAGCGTGGTACAGTCGATGATAAGTTGGGGAATGAGTTTATTATCCGTGGCAAGGTGAACCAATGTTGCAACTCCATGCCGTTCATCAACCAAGAGCTTAAAGGATAACTAACCTCATTTCTTAATAGCTATTCACGTGATCTAACATGCCACTCATACACTATGCAGGTTGTTTTAAGCTTTTTATCATGCCGCTAAAGAAAGATATTCAGGCTTTAGTAGCTAATTGCTGATACATTTCTACAGGCTATGATGGCTGTCATGATTAACATATCAACCAATCCGAAAAATGCTACCGTGCCCGCCTTGGTATATACGCTAGGTCATAGAGGTGGCAGCTATAGTTTGGCAATTTCGTATAAAAGTTATAATACAGGTAAGCTGTTGAATATCTTGAAACTAATTTGACTGGAAGTTGCTGCTGCCATAGGCAGTAACAACTTCCAGTCAAATTAGTTTCAAAATATTCAACATTATATGTATTACATAATAAAGAATGTAATGCACTTGCACTCGCATGGCATCACACACTATCGCTGGAGGAAACACAATGGTGGCTGTCACTGTACAACGTTTACGCGATATTACATAGCAGATAATTGTGATACAGATAAGGGAATGTGACAGGATATGAATGATATGAAATCTATAAACCGCAATCTATCAGTACAATACAGATCTGAGATATGATTAGCATCCCTTTAAGCTGTGACAGATACCGGTTCCTGTGCTGATGTGGGGATTCACATTGCAATAAAAAGTGTGAGTAATGGTCAGTATCAGCTTGACATTGGCGGCAAGGAGGATTGACAGCGTTCTGGTTGGACTTGCTGAGTGTGGACTGAACAAGATATGCCCCTGTTACAAGTCTGGCTTTGGTGTCACTTCTTCCGACATCTTTGGTATTATTTTGGACAGACTCGACCGATAAGTGCTGTTTGCTAATGGACATATTGGATGCATTCAGATGTATTAGCGTAGTTTTTGAGCTGCTATCCGTAGCTAAGATATTATTCTACTGGGTGTCAACGGCACGTCACATAGCGGTTTTCCATGTAGCCTTGGTTGGTCTATTTAGAATTAGATTATCTATTGTTGTTAGATCATAATCTTTCCAGAAGGTTAGTAACATGTATGAACCAGCTCTTGGAATTCTCGTCTTTTAATGCTGTTTGCCGTACTAGGATGTCATTGAGGACTTCATTGTTGCTGATAAGAATTCTTCCCAATAATGAGAGTTGTCGTGTATGAAGTTCAGCTGTTAGCGGTCGAGCACCGAGTAGTAGGTAGACAGCACATTTAGCAGTATGGGCTAGAAGGGTCTGCATCTTTCTAAGAGTGTCAATGAAGAACCTTTTGACAATGTCTGACTGCTGTTTGTTGAGAACACTATCTCCAACAATATTTGATCAGCCAAGTTCTAGTCAAGCTCCGCCTGCATTGCACTTCATGGTGTAGGCTAATCGTTTGAATCTTTGAAATCTTAATTCCCACACTCCAGATTACCAAATAACAATACAGTTAGACTGTTGACTATATTTGGCATCAACATCGCCCAGTAAAATAGTTTCAATATGTTCCACGACATTTGCATTAAATTGTAAATTCATCAAAGACGTAAAATTCGAACATTTCAATGGCAGACTTCGATTTTCGCGATGAAGCTAAGTCATTATGATTATGACGCCAGCTGACATTTTTTATGACATCAGATACTGAGTTCTTTAAAATTCGACTGTTTCTAAATTAACACAGTGGTATGCGCATTTCTTGAAAACCACCAACTAATAAGAAATATACGTGACAGCCTGGCAACTCGGAATGTGTGTATGGAAATTTGAATGCTGTAAAATACACCGACAGAGCAACCCAATCTAGCTATCAGTCATATGACGTCATAATCCACTACGTCACATGTAGGCTGACTTCATCAATGGTGCAGCAAGGCGGTTGGTGTTTCAGAGTGGGAGGGGTGGGAGGGGTGGGAGGATCCGGGAGGCTGTGTTGTCCTCTCACACTGCAGATTATTTCCACACACCCAACCTAAGAAATTTTAAAAGTGATATGGTTTGGGAAGCATTCTGCGTGGTAAAATATGTTTAGTTTACTGGGTCACATTATAATCAACAAAGCAGTTTCTAAAGTTCTAAACGCTTAATTATCCCCCAAGTTGTACGAATTGTATGACTTTACTATTTAATAAACATTCTGTTGAATATTTTGAAACTATTTTGACTGGGCGCTGTTGCTGCCGTAGGCAGAACCAGTCAAACTAGTTTCAAAATATTCAACATATTACCTTTTTCTGCAAATTTCGGATTCAGGGCCGTGTGGGGTCGATCGAATCCTGAAATCCATGTGGTCGTCCAAACTTATTTTCCGGACAAAAAATCATGACAAGCTGGTCGCCCTGAGACGGACAAAGGGTGCATGGGCGGAGCTTAGTTAGGAATGGACGTGGGATAGGTAAGACTGGCTTCACCCATTGTATGACGTCAGACTATAGCGATTTGACTGTATGTCAAATCGATTCTCTATAAGAACAAACTCCTATTTTACACATATTTTACTTTGATCTAATATTTTATTTTGAAATTTGCCTACCTGAGGCTGGCGAGCTATGGCTATCTACAGTGGGCGATTTTCAAGTCAAACGCACCACCTTCGGACTAGAAGCTCAAATGTCATGTGATCAATTGACAAATTATATGTAGGCCTAGTCGCCTATAGTAGTTTAAGCTAAGGAAACTTGTTGAAAGCCTCTACGTTGAGGTGGAGGGGTAGTTTTAAATTCAACAATCACAGTTTAAAGCATTCGCACCCGGAATTCACAGAATCGCAATTTCAAGGTAAACATACAGGAAAGCTGTTGAATATTTTGAAGGTAGTTTGACAGAAACCTTCTGGTGTCATAAGTTTGGAATCTCATTAGTGTACTTTTTTATGGGATATACCGCATATGTGCCTTAGGACCCTCCAACATGAGTGGCACTAGATCACAGACACCCCGCCACACCACCCCCCACCCAAACTCCAGATGACTGCTGACATATACCGTATTAATTAACTATATATATTTTTGCGCAAAAAATACCCATCCATTCTAGCATGAAATTACAATTATTCATAGCTATGAGTCTATGACACCATCTAATTTTAGCATGGATGAGAAAAAACTCAGCTTATAACCTACAGATTTCAGGATATGATTCCCTAGGACTTTCTAAATTTAGATGTAATGTAAAACACTAGCCATAACCCGCAACAGCTGTCAGTCAGATTAGCCTTAAATAATCAACACAATAGTCCGTGCATTTTTCGCATTTGACAGTTCGGAATAAAAGGGTTAAAAATTTTTCTCGTTCCGTTTGTAAAGATGCCTAACTGAGATTGATGAGAGGTACGGTACGGACCATAGATAAGTTAACATGTTTCGTAAACAAGAACAGATACATGTTAGTTAGCCAAATTTTGAACACGATGTAGGAAATGTTCTGTTCATAATGTTGGACCTAATTTGATTAGAAGCCATTGCTGCCTTAGGCAGCAATGGTTTCCAATCAAATTAGTCCAAAATATTCAAGAGTTTTATTTTGCTTTTGATACATTCTGCGTTATTTCTGTGCTTTACACACCACCCCAACCCCGCACCCCAATCCACCCACCACCCCACTCCCACCTTCCCGTATTATCCAGGAGTCGTCAGTCACTCTACGCTATTTGATCCACAGGCTGGTGGGAGAGACATGGCCATGAACGTGTCCATTACAGATCCAAGCTCGGCATCGCATTGACTGAACATCTCCACGAGACAGGGAACGAGGGAAGTCATCATACTGAAACATTAACGTAATAAACAGGCATATGCAGGAACGGACGAACAGATGAACTGATGAACTGATGAACAGATGAACAGATGAACTGATGAACAGATGAACTGATGAACTATAGAATGGTACATAGAATGAGAGATACAAGTATAGATAGAAAGAGATAGCGATAGAATGGTACAGAAATGCGTCTATAATATAAAGATTTACGACAGAGTGCTGGAGCGAACGATAGAATTATGTAACAAACAATAGAATGAACGATAGAACGAACGATAGAACGAATATTAGCGTGAATGAACGAATGAACGAATAAATGAATGAATGAAACGATATATTGAACCATAGAATAAAAGAACGAATGAACGAACGGACGAACGGGCGGACGGACGAATGTGTGACAAGAGGAACGAACGAATGAACGAACGAGAACGAATGAGAACGAACGAATGATAGAACCAACGAATGGGTGAGTGGATGAACAAACGAACGAATGAACGAGAATGTGAATGAACGTGCATGCGATTGAATGAATGAACGAATGAAAGAAGGAATGAATGTATGAGCGAATGAAAAACTAATGAATGAAGAATAAACAACCGAAAACCTTTCAAAACAAATGAATGCAATCTAATGCACATTTGCTCTAATGATAGTGAAAGCTATATAAACAAATCAGCTATACATTAATTCATTTACATATCAATAAGGGTTGCGTATAAAGTGCGAGATGTGCATCATTTTACATCGCTTTACTCGCAGACAGAGGTTACACCTGCACAGTACATCTTGTTACCGACGACCATGTATTTATTTATATATCCTTCATCAAATTTGCATAAAGGCCTCTAAAATCGGGAAAAATTGGTTATTTCGTTCGGAGGGTGGTCGTGGTCAGCAGGACATTTCTCAGAAGTGGATAGACATAAGCTAATAATTATTAGATGGTCTAACTCGGTAATGGATCCCGGATTGGCATAGTTAATTTTATTACTGGCAACAATCTAGTTTTGGAAATATATTACATGAAATTGGAAAACAGACCTAAAACGCTGGCTCGCTATGAGGTGGCCGTTGTCAGCAGACAATTACTCATAACTCACTGACCCTATTAAAATTGTTTTATGAAGTTATATTTACGAGACATCCTCACATTGGCACAGAAAACTTAGTGACAATCAGCAGTATGGTTATAGATATAAGGAGTAATGGGTGCGGCTGATCGCTATTGTTCTTCTCAGCAGGAGGTCTTTGAGAACAATGGCGATCGTATGCAGAACAATGACGATCGTAGGCACACAAGAGAATTGGTTTTTGAGAACAATGGCGATCATCCGCACACGATTTCGAGGTGTTAGAACAATGGCGATCGTACGCACTGGTATGGTAGAACAATGGCGATCACCCGCACGCACTTGAGAATCTATATTTAGTATATGTGACTCATGGTGAAACCCCGTTGTATGTCCAATTGTTGAAAATTTTAGCCCCTAAAAGTTGAGTATTTTACATTTTAACTTAGAGGCACGCGCCCCCTCCATCACCCCCTCCGTGGTACTGTGGTATGTAAGGTAAAAATAATAGAGTTTAAGAGGTGTTCTGATAATAGGAGGTAGATGCGAATGAAATTTTGAAAATAATTTGAGCATGCTGAATATTTTGATAATTTGAGTGGTTGCTGAATATTTGGTCATTTGAGTGTTGATGAATATTTTGATAATTTGAGTGGTTGCTGAATATTTTGATAATTTCAGTGGTAGCTAAATATTTTGTTAATTTGAGTGGGTGTTGAATATTTTGTTGATAACTGCTTGCTGAATATTTTGATAATTTGTTGCTGAATATTTTGATAATTTAAGTGGCTGCTGAATATTGTGATAATTTGAGTGGTAACTGAATATTTTGAAAACGATTTGACTGAATTTGTTTTTAAATACTTAATAGTCGATGGTATGTAAGAGAGGTGGTCTGGTAATGGAGGTCGAATGAGGTGGAGGAGGAGGGATGAGGAATGTTATGTCAGCCGCCCTCTGCCTGACACTGTTCTCTACACATGAGTGCGCATTTATTCATCTGGCGGTCCTTTAAGAAAATGCATAAAGGTAGTCGCTTGTAGAGGTGTCGCGAGGGATGAGGAGGATGTGTGACGTATGCTAGCATATTCGCCGAGGCATCGTCTTGCGCGATATCTCTGTACAAATATTTTGAAAATAATCGATTGTGAGCCGCTGTTGGTTTAGTCACCATCAACCCCCTCCGTCGTTTAAGTCATTAAAAGAATGGCAGTCATTTAATTATTAAATTTTCTAAATTGTTATGGAAATGGTCATCGTTGAGGATCAATGTTGTATAATATTATATAGATAGTTTTATCTACCGTATTTATGTCTTTAAAGTGTCAGTCATTTAATTATTATTATTTTTTAAATATGAACAAGCTCCCAGTCATTTAATTTTCAAATCATTGCGTTACATGGGAAATAGTGATCTACATTGTATGTATGATATTATATATATATATATATATATATATATATATATATATATATATATATATATATATATATATATATATATATATATATATATATATATATATATATAGTTTTATCTTATGTTTGTAAGGTGATTCTTTAAAGTGTAAGTCATTCAACTATTAAATTTTCAAAAATATGAAAAGAATGTGTTCACAGTCATTTAGTTTTCAAAAATCAGACACGTACACAGTAATTTTTCCTAGTTTTAGATGTTGAATACTATTATAAAGATAATTTTATCTATGCTATTTATGTCTTTAAAGCAGCAGTCATTTAATTATTAAATTTTCACAAATATGAACAAAATGTGTTCCCAGTCAAAGTCAATGCATTAATCGAAAACGAACACCAGCATACAGATTCATATGTTTATTATGTTTTCTAACCCTGCTATCTACCAGTAAATGTCCACGGATAATTGTACTGCAAGAATATTTTGAAAATGATTTGTCTTAACATGATCAAATCGTTTCCTAAATATTTAGCTACAACACCATCCAATTACTTTGTCTGGTGCGAAATTTCATTGTCACGATGCTTCTAAGCCGCTACACTTTATTAGTAAACTATGTAAATGCTGAATATTTTGAAAAAACCGATTTGACTGGCGGCTTAACCGACCTTACGCGCAAATTGTTTTTAAATACTTAATAGTCGAAATCGATTTTGCAATAACGTCAGTTGGTTTAGATTTTGTGTCTGCTGGATGTCATTGTCGCTTTTAAAATGTCTGCATTATGTCTCTGAGGGTGACATGTGTTGTCAAGCGGATCACTCTGTATGAAAAAAAGATTATTTGTCGTGTATGGCATAAAGTTTTACCATTCATCAGTGTCGCATTAGCCATGAGATCGGTCCTTAACCGAGTTACAAACATGGCACATGTTAAGGAATAATGAAAGAATGTTAAGGCACCACCCATCTCGTTCTAAGCACAAGATATTACAACGTCCTCTCTGAGAGTTTAAAAAAATCAATAATAATGCGTGCACCCGCTCACCGGCTATTGTTGTTTACCGATGCGTAAAGATTAAACAATTAAGAGCAACATTACGAGCATAGTAGCATAATCATAGATGGTCGTTTACTACAAATATAAATATATCCTTTTGGCTACAGAGCAGGGCTACGTTATAACCATGTTTTACTATATAATTCAGTCCTGCCCTGAACGACGACCTCATGTTGTACCATTACATGGACGCTAGAGACTTTCTTAACCCTTTAACCCTCGAATTCCTTCAAGAAAATGCCCATTTTCTTCATATTCATATTTGTAGACCAAGAGAAGACTATTTTTGAAAATTTATCAGTGGAATGACTGGCACTGCTGGCTATCCATTTTCTAGACATTGCACAAGCAAATACCCCCCACCAACCACCACCACCACCACCACCACAACCACCAGCATCATCACCAACACCCACCACCACCACCACAACCACCACTACCACCACTAGCAGCAACACCACCACCCATCACCTTCACTACCGCCGCCACTAGCAGCACAACCACCACCACCACCACCATCATGATCACCACAACACACACCACCATCACCACCACCAGCATCAACACCACCACCCACCCACTACCTTCACCACCACCTCTACTAACACCACCACCAGAACCACTACCAACAGTACCTCCAGTACTGTCATACAGCATCATCACCACCAACAGCATCAACACCACCCACCATCACCTTCACCACAACCACCACTAGCACCACCACCAGTACTGATATCCACCACCAACCACTAAGCACCACCACCATCACTACGACCTACACCCAACACCATAGCGAATTTCTTCATATTCATACTTGCAGCCCTAGAGAAGACTAGTTTTGAAAATTTATCATCGAATGACTGACTCTGACAGCTATCCATTCGTCGAGACATTGTGGTTGGAATGTGTGAGAGTGCTGTGTCTGAAAAATGGCATATAGGTTGGGGAGGGTCAATGAGGGTCTAATAAAGGTCTCGCTCATATGCACACATGCTAATATGCGATACTGCTAGTTATATGTTGTGCCCTTGTGCGTGTGTATGTGCGTGCATGCCCCGGTGTGCGCACTTGTGTGCATGCATGTGCCAGAAGACTATTTTTGAAAATTTATCAATGGAATGACTGGCTATCCATTTGTCTAGATATTGCGACAGCAAACACCACCCACCAACCACCCACCACCACCACCACCACCACCACCATCATCATCATCACCAACACCCACCACCAACAGCAACAACACCATTACCCACCACCTTCACCACCACCAGCACCACTACCACAACTACAACCAGTACCGCCATCCACCACAACCACTAAGCACCACCACCACCACCGCATCTTGCGGATTGCGACTGCCTGTTGCAGATTTGTGGCCGTATGTTGCAGATTGTGGCCACATGTTGCAGATTGCAGCAACATGTTGCAGATTGTGGCCGCATGTTGCGGATTTGCAGGTGCATGTTGCAGATTTGCAGGTGCATGTTGCGGATTTGCAGGCGCATGTTGCGGATTTGCAGGTGCATGTTGCGGATGGCAACAAGTGTATGTACATGCCTGAACACACCTACACACCAAAATGCATGCGTACATGTGCTGCCACATGCGGGCCGCATGTTGAGGATTTGTGGGCACATGTTGTGGATTTGTGGGCGCATGTAGTGGATGGCAACAAGTGTATGTACATGCCTGAACACACCTCATGCCAAAATGCATGCGTACATGTGCTTCCGCAAGCAGGCCGCATGGTGCAGATTTGCAGGCGCATGTTGCAGATTGCGACTGTATGTTGCGGATTTGTGGCCGCATGTTCCGGATATGCGGACGCATGTTGCGGTTTTGTGGGCGCATTTTGCGGATGGCAATAAGTGCATGTACATGCCTGAACACGCATACATGCCAAAATGTGCAGCCGCATGCGGGCCACATGTTGCGGATTTGCGGCCACATATTGTGGATTGCGGCCGCATTTTGCAGATTGTGACTGCATGTTGCGGATTTGTGGCTGCATGTTGCAGATTTTTTGGTGCATGTTGCGGATTTGCAGGTGCATGTTGCGGACTGCGACCACATATTGCGGATTGCGGCAGCATGTTGCGGATTGCAGCCACATGTTGCGAATTTGCGGCTGCATGTTGTGGATTTGCGGGCACATTTTGCGGCCACATTTTGTGGATTTGCAGGCGCATGTTGCGGATTTGCCGCTGCAGTACATATAATCCTATAAACGGTACAAATTCAATCCCTTTTCTCATTCCAGTTTAAACATCGCAAAGTGGTTGCATGTTAACTGCAAAGTAGTTAGGCAATCAGATTTCTTTGAAGAACCTTGTAACTTGAATACTTGCTAGATTTATCCTATAATCAATATGCCGAGGCAGAAATGTTTTGAATGTGATTCAACTTTTAATAGGTCAAATGATCTGAAGCGGCATAAAATCTGATTCCATAGCGATGAAGATAGTGAACATCTAGACAGTGAAGATGAAGAAATGATAGAGATGAATAGTGAAAATGGTGAGCCAGTGGATTCGGAGAATGGAGCATAGGCAATGAGGAACTATTTTCCATGTTCCAAAATATTAAGCAGGTCTTAGACGCTGAACAATCAGGTTTAGATGATGAGGATGGTGAAGTGAACACAGACCCAAATGGTGTAGGCAATGTGCATATTTCCGTATATGTTGATGCTTTAGTTACAAAGTGTATAGACATAATGTTCCAGTGGAGAAGATTACAGAACTCTACGCTCATTAAAATAATTCGTTGGGAAACTAAAGATTTTATCACCAAGGGGTATGCATATGATGAAGCAGTCTTCTCAGCTTTTCGAAAAAGATAGTTTCTGATCAAGAAGTACATAAGGAATTATCTAGATGCTGACGATAATGATGATGATGATTCTGTCAGTGATGGATCTGATCCATAAGGAATCATTCATCGATAAATGGATGTCCAGAACATTGACTATTTGTTTATGCTACGGTAACTATATGCTTTATCATATGTAATATTTTCTTCAATGTAAAAATATGGGTCCAACTAAAACATTGGTTCATTATGTGCATGTTGATTTGATGATTGTAGCTTCCCAGCTGGGTCCCCCCCAACCCCCCCCCCCCCCCCCCCACCCCCACATCCCTCGATATACAAATCGGAGTGGGTGCTGTTGAACTTGTTGGTGATGTCGGTGGGGTTGGCGGTTGGTGGAAATAGGTGTTGTGGTGGATGATGGTGGTGGGGTTAATACTTGGTGGTGGGTGTTGGTGCTTAGTGGGTAGTGGTGGAGGTGGTTATAGAGGGATGGTGATGGTGGTGATGGTGGTGGTGTTATTGGTGGTGATGGTGGTGGTGATGGTCGGTATTGGTAGTAGGTGGTTGCGGCCACAATGTCTAGACAATGTTTAGCCAACTATATTATTTTTGTTGTCGGGGTCTCATTGACTAGGTACTCATAATGTATTCATACTGTGTGTACCCGGACATGGTAATTTTTCCTAGTTTTATTAGCTTTAACTGGCTGACTGGCGAGGTGTTACAGACATTCCAGGGATCTACATCCTAGCAAAATATTTTGTAAACGATTTGAGCAAAAGTTGATGCTAATACCGCAGTCAAATTATTTTCAAAATAATCACTAAATATTTTGGAAACGATTTGATCGAAAGTTGTTGGTAACACCAGTCAAATTATTTTCCAACTATTCGTACATCATTAACGTGCATGGACGACTTGTAAACAAGTATGCCAGTATACCTCATCCCTCCTCCTCCTCCTTCTCCTCCTCCTATGACCTCCATTATTAGACCACCTCTCTTATTATTTCTACCTTACATACCACAGTACCACGGAGGGGCAATGGAGGGGGATACCAATTTGACAGAGGATGCTACAATTCGTGCTAGTTTCAAAATATTCTGTTATTTTCTGATTTTTCAAACCTAAATTGTGGCGCGTTGGTAGTTTAAGCGAATAGTTTTGATACTAATTTGACATAGGAAGCTACAATTCGCACTAGTGCCTTCATGCGCACAGACTCTTCAATGCGACAATTTGACATAGGAAGCCACAATTCCGTTTAGTTTCAAAATACTTTTTACTACAACCACGAGGGAGCACATTGACCACCTTATTAATACGTTAAACGATACAAGGGTGCTCGTCATTATTCGTCAACGATGACGATGGTGGACATTGTTCACCACCATTTTTATAACAATTTTTAAATTTTAATAATTAAATGACTGTCGCTTTAAAAACCACTCCTTAAATATGATAGATGCATAATTATTATCTATATAATATTATACATACAACATCGCTTGGTTTACCTATATATTACCGATATACTTTGCTCTGTTTTTGTTAAAAATTAAATGACTGGTAGGAAGCCACTTAGTTTCATGTGTGAGGGTTTTAGATGAAGGTTAACGCATTTGCATACAAGTCGAAGGATTAAAAGCGAATCATAGATGCATTATGCACAATAACGGGTTGGTCAGAGAAAACATATTTCCCTGGATACTTTTTTAACATGCACAGATTTTATGCGCGTTAACCATTTAACAAACTGATCCATCGCATCTAGCCCGTCAACATATCCAATATTTTCGCCTGCATGTATGTGTCATTATATGGAGGCCAGTACGCGACAGTTTTTGATAGGTCGATAGTCATCTTACGTGATATTCCTTATATTTTTTGTAGTAGAGCGATGTAGTATAAATGTAAAAGTTAATGTACATTCGGCTAGAATGACCAGCAGTACAAACTTTGACAGATCAGACACTGGCCATGTGCGATGTCGTTGGTGTTCCATCGGCATCCGCGACACCATATGCCGACGGTCGAAACACGAGAAGGTCTGTAGGCGTATGAGCAAGAAAACAGAACCTAAAGAGATGGTGTACACCTGCAAGGAGTGCTATTGTCTATTACCAATCAAACAGTATCCGCATGGGTGTCCTGTAATCGGTGATACTCCGACTGATATATAAAAAGCAAACATGGCGCAGTTTGTTACCAAACTGACAACCACGCCTGTGCGGATCTGCGAAGACTGAGACCTATCTCAAAACATGGCCCTTTTCAGTGCCCACAAATCATTCGTAGAGAACTCTTTATCTGTTCAAAAAATCAAATAATATAATACAGTTTTTACACACAACAATCCTCTTCAAACATGCATACACAAGCACACATTCTGATCCATCAAAAGTGGTCGATGGACGCTACTGTTCTAAATGGCCATCTGTATGCTATTGTTCGTGGTCTATTAATGCATTGACGTTGACTGGGAACGCATTTTGTTCATATTTTTGAAAATTTAATAATTAAATGACTGCCACTTTAAAGACATAAATACCATAGATAAAACTATCTAAACAATAGTATTCAACATCTAAAACTAGGAAAAATTACTGTGTACGTGTCTGATTTTTGAAAATTAAATGACTGTGACCCCATTTTGTTCATATTTGTATGATTCTTTTGAAAAGTAAATGACTGGGGAACACATTTTGTTCATATTTTTGAAAATTTAATAATTAAATGACTTACACTTTAAAGAATCACCTTAAATACATAAGATAAAACTATATATACACCTGTGCAAAAGTTAAGCACCAGCAAAAACAATAGAACGTAGAAACATGATGGTACAACTAGGCTGCCATACTTTTTGTCCCCGCGTTAGCTGACATAATTCCAAGTACGAAATGCACATGCATGCATGACTTCACGCCGCTTGATGTCCGTGCGTGGCGGGAAACAGCACACGTGTTCAGTTATGTAAAAGTCCAGTTTGAGGTGTAGAACATTACATACAGATTTAGGCGACAAGATTAGGAATTTTGTGTTCATGACCGTGGTTTATTTGTACAGAGAGAATTAGCTCTTGATTGTGAACCGCTATGGCAAGACGAAGGTTAAGTGATCGTGTGAAATGGCAAATCATAGGCATGCATACCACTGGTATGTCATGCAGAGAGACTGGCAGACAGCTGAACATTAACCATACTGTAATCAGTCGTTTGATTGCAAAACATGGGCAAACTAACGAGGTGAAGGACAGGCCTAGATCTGGAAGACCGAAGAAGACTACTGCCCGTGATGATCGAGCCCTAGTACGCCTTGTTAGGAGATCTCCATTCACCAACAGCAGAGTGCTCAGCCAGCAATGGGATACGCGCAATAGAGTGTCAATGTCTACCGTCAAAAGGAGACTGTATGCTGCTGGCATGAAAGCTAGGAGCACACCACAAAGAGGAGCGTCTGAGGGGGTGCAACGAAAGAAGACACTGGAACATGAGATCCTGGAGACGGGTACACTGGTCCGATGAAAGTCGGTTCCTGCTTCATGCCACAGATGGTCGAACTCGTGTATGGAGGTTCAGACGCACGGCGTACGACCAACGTAACATCATGGAAGAAGTTCCATTTGGTGGAGGTTCCGTTATGATATGGGGGTGCATCTCATTTGATTGTAAGCTGGATCTGTTGACTGTACCTGGAACACTAAATGGACAAAGATATCAAGATTCCATACTGGATAGAGTTGTGGTCCCTCATTTTGTAAATCATGCACCTGGAACCCACCCTATATTCATGGATGACAACGCCCGACCACATCGTGCTAGAGCTGTGCATGAATACCTCCGCCAGAATGCCATCGAAACCCTACCATTGCCAGCAAGGAGCCCTGACATGAACCCTATTGAGCATATCTGGGACATTCTGGGAAACATGGTGAGAAGGAGGGATCCTCCTGTGCAGAACCTACAGGAATTAACAGACGCACTCCATCTTGAATGGCAACGAATACCACAATGGCGTATCAGTCGGTTGGTGACCAGCATGAGACGTCGTGTCCAGGCCGTCATCCAGGCACAAGGTGGATATACCCGGTATTAATAATGACAGTCTCAAACTCGTGCACAGATGTTAAACTTCGTTTTCAGACACCATTACTGACAATCTAGCCACGTGTGTCAACTGTAGGGCAATAGTTGTCAGTTGTGTCAACGTAACCATATTCAGGCCTCGTTTTCAAGTTCAAACAAAAACATACAGTGTTTCCCCACCATCATAATCAGCATTCCTCTAGTTGCATTATTACCTCTTGCACTAAGATGGATGGGTACATAAATGTTTATGCTATTGCTTTCTTCATAGCACATGAATATACCCTCGCATGTGCGTAAAAATAGGGTGGTGCTTAACTTTTGCACAGGTGTGTATATATATATATATATATATATATATATATATATATATATATATATATATATATATATATATATATATATATATATATATATATATATATATATATAATATTATACATACAATGTAGATCACTATTTCCTGTGTAACTCAATGCTCTGATTTTTTTTGAAAGTTAAATGACTGGGAGTTTGTTCATATTTTTGTAAAATTTAATAATTAAATGACTGACGCTTTAAAGATATAAATACGGTAAATAAAACTATTTATATAATATTATACAACATCGATCATCAACGATGACCATTTCCATAACAATTTTGAAAATTTAATAATTAAATGACGGCCATTTTTTTAATGATTTAAACCACAGAGGGGATTGAAGGTGACTAAACCAACAGCGGCTTACAATCAATTATTTTCAAAATATATTTGTACAGAGATATCGCACAAGACGATGCCTCGGCGAACAGCTAGCATACGTCAGCCATCCTCCTCATCCCTCGCGACACCTCTATGAGAGACCACTTTTATGCCTTTTATTAAAGTACTGCCAGATGAATCAATGCGCGCTCATGCGTAGAGAGCAGTGTCAGGCAGAGGGCACCCGAGATAACATTCCTCATCTGCCTCCTTCGACGTCCGTTATCAGACCACCTCTCTAACATACCATCGACTATTAAGTATTTTAAAACAAATTCAGTCAAATCGTTTTCAAAATATTCAGCTACCACTCAAATTATCAAAATATTCAGCAACCACTCAAATTATTAAAATATTCAGCAACAAATTCTCAAAATATTCAGCAACCACTTTTAACAAAATATTCAGCAACCACTCAAATTAACAAAATATTTAGCTACCACTCAAATTATCAAAATATTCAGCAGCCACTCAAATTATCAAAATCTTCAACAACACTCAAATGACCAAATATTCAGCACCACTCAAATTATCAAAATATCCAGCAACGCTGAAATTATTTTCAAAATTTCATTCGCATCTACCTCCTATTATCAGAACACCTCTTAAACTCTATTATTTTTACCGTACATACCAGGGCTGACGGAGGGGGGGGGGGGGGGGGGGGAGGGCATGCGCCACTAAGTTAAAATGTAAAATACCCAACTTTTAGGGGTTAAAATTTTCAACAATTGGACATACAACAGGGTTTTACCATGAGTCACATATACTAAATATAGTTTCTCAAGTGTGTGCAGATGATCGCCATTGTTCTCACATACCAGTGCGTATGATTGCCATTGTTCTAAAACCTCGAAATCGTGTGCGGCTGATCGCCATTGTTCTCAAAAACCAATTCCTTTGTTTGCTTACGATCGCCATTGTTCTGCATACGATCGCCATTGTTCTCAAAGACCTCCTGCTGAGAAGAACAATAGCGATCGACCGCACCCATTACAACTGATATATGCCACTTCAAACTTATTTTAATAACGTGTTTTTTTCGATATGGCTCACATTTTATACCCAACTATCACTAAGGACATGTATAATTTATTTAAATTAATTAATTAATTACGTTATAAATTATTGACCGCAAGAAATTGTTAAAAATCAAAAGAAGGGACTTCGATTACAAAAGAAAATCCATATCTCAGACTTACCTGCAAACGTTTGATGTATTCACTTCATTCTGAACCTGGTTTGCTATGGAGAGGGTACATGCATTCAAACCATGAAAGCTGCCCATGAGACACACGGCATTGTCGATCAACACTGCAAAATATGTGCATTCTCGTTGAGATCGATTTACTTTGAAACCGGAATTCTTAGAATCCCATTTCAAGGTTAACATACAACAAAGCTGTTGAATATTTTGAAACTAATTGGCCTGGGTGCTGTTGCTGTCTATGACAGCAACAGCGCCCAGTCAAATTGGTTTCACAATATTCAACATAGTGTTGATTAAATAGAAAAGACATACAATTCAAACACTTAATGGACTATTCAATGTTTAAGAAGGAGCTCAATACGCATTTAGATTGTGACGTCAGATTACATGTGACATATTTGATTATAACATCATTTACTAGTGATAGATCGGACCATCGGATGTATTTATTCTGCTCAACTCATACATAACAAACTGGCAAACAAATGAGCAAAATATTATCCTAGCTGTAATAGTTGTAGCAACAGTGGTAGTCCTATAACAAAACCATATGGGTAGTACTAAGCAATAGCAGAAACAGCTTCAATATTACAATAATAATTATGTTCCAAGAACGTAGTTCCTTGGAACATGTTATATTTGTAAACTGCAAAAATGGAGGAATTTTTATTCCGCTGGATTGGTAGAAAAAGTTGAATACCGTCAAAATCTGTTTGTCCAGAAAAACTAAATGTTATACGGTGATAGGGACCCATAAGGGTTAGTTTTTTTACAATGAGTGAATCCCATTTGTCGATTATGACGGCGGCGGTCTTGGAATTTCGGCAAATTCTTTTAGATATTCCGAAATCAACGCTAAACCCACCACGACGATTGAATTAAAACTTGTGATATCTTCTCTACGGCTAGGTTTAAACCAAGTTTGTCCAATACAGGCTGATCGGATCGATCCACGGCCACCATCTTGGATGACGTAGTTTTCGCAAAAAAACCCGTCTTCTCCAGAACTGATAAGCTGGACGTGCCGAAATTTGGAATATATCATTGGGGACTACGGGTAATCTCAGTTTTTCCAAGGGAATTTGATAGTGTTAAAAACATGGACGCGACCTAACAATCAATTTCAATAATCGTGGGAAGTTGTTTTTATTTTTTTATTTGATCGAATTTAATCGCGAAATTTCACACACTTACGTAATAACCAGTACAGACTTCAAATTTTCCACTTCACACCGTGTCCGGTTGAGGGATCGGCGGCCATCTTGGATTTATCGCAATTGCGACTGTTCGAAAACTGTCCAAGAGACACTTTAAGATAATTAACTATCAGTATACTATTCCTCAGCATTCGGGCAGGGTGGGGCATAGTCTACCAGTAGCTGCAATCATAATATTAATTTACTGCAATGTTTGCGGGGTTTTTAAAATTGCATTTCATTCATCCCACGTGCTATCTGCTTCTAGCCACAGAAAACAAGCAACATATTACATTTAATTATATAACGCAAGCGTGCTAACTATTTTGAAACTAATTTGACTAGAAGTTGTCCCTCATCAGTAACAACTTTCCATTAAATTAGCTTAATAATAATCAACAGCTTATATATATGGCCGCTTTGAAAAATGAGTCTCCACTCACCTAACCCGCTCTATGTAAAATAGCGTTATGACTAATAAACAGCCTGTCGCATATATTGCAGTCTTCCCATCAAATTATATTCAATGTATTCAACATAATATTTCTTACTAAAATGTTTCTCTCTTTGTTCTGGAAACAGGTTTAAGATTTTCTGAGCTATTCTGCACCTATCATAATTGTCAATTCGACATAACTAGCCTATAGGCTACATATGAATTTTATGTACACGTTTGCATTTTTAAAAATTGTAATTCCATTCTCAGTAACTCTATTACTCTAGACACGTGATACCTCAAAACAGGCTGAATGCAAGGAAAGGTGTCGATGATTTTGAAACAAATTTGACGAAGCTGTAGCTTTTAAAATAATTTAGGAACAGTCAACAATTTAGATGTATGGCCCTTTTGAGTATGAAAAAGTAGGCCTATGTACGCAGTGACTTTTGAAGTCAGTCTGATAAGGGTTACTGTTAGCGATATTGCCATTACTGAGCGCCGAACTGCAATAATTTATAGAGCCGATATTGCTATGCTTATATAATACAACAGCACCCGGACCTACGTAGTTCTGTCACATCGCTTCCATATGGGTTGCCTGAGATGCGCATGCGTAGCTCTACTAATCAGTGCGTGTTTAGTTTTTTAATGGATCAGTCGTGTGTTTACAGCTTGTGAATAAGTTACTAGAAACAGATTAATGTGTTATGAATTTGCAATAAAATTGTGCCTATACTTTATTGTGAAGCAGTGTTAGGACAGTTAACATTTTCTATCAAAGTAGATTTGGTGCGCCGAGTAACTTTGTGATAGTTTGGATTTTTTCCGTGATCGGGAAAAACGATCAGTATGGATTTTCACAACTGGCTTGCAGTTTTGGATTCGGTGGAGAAAGATTTGGTGTAAGTGGCAAGTGATAATTTAACAAATAATGTTTCAATATAAAGTGATAATGTAATGGATAGTGTTCCCTCTGGCTCTAACGGCTCATTAGTAGTCTCTGAATATGACAAAAGGAGGAGGCAAAAGAGTCATAATACATCCTCCATTACGGGTAAGAAACCCGTTTCAGATGCAAGAAGCATCACATCTAATGAGCCAGGAATGCAGACATTCAAACAATGCAGGTCCATTCGAGGGCACTGCAATTGAAGAGTCAGAGTTTCCACTGGACCACCACGCCAAGACTTAAAGTCAAGGTTTGGCCGACCAGCTTTCACATGTCTGATATACTGACACACTGACAAATCATATGAGACTATCTGTGGATGCACCTGCCATAATTCAATCCTAGGATTTTTACGCCTATTGTACTCTGACTCAAGCACGGCTCTGGCAGTATATGTATTTTTATTTTTTATTAACGCACTGGCAACGTGCGGCTTCAATTTCTATGTACTAACTTAGCCGACAGTCATGCACCCATTAGTTTAATTTGTTGATCACCATCTCCCGGTCGGGGGGATCGAACCGCCATTCTGCAACTCTGCATAGCATCAGCAACCAGACATCTTTCCACTGGACCACCGCGCCAAGACTTAAAGTCAAGGTTTGGCCGACCAGCTTTCACATGTCTGATATACTGACACACTGACGATTCATATGGGACTATCTGTGGATGCACCTGCCATGATTCAATCCTAGGCTTTTTACGCCTATTGTACTCTGACTCCAGCACGGCTCTGGCAGTATATGTATTTTTTTTTATTGATACACTGGCAACTTGGGCTTCAATTTCTCTGTGCTAACTTAGCCGACAGTCATGACCCATTAGTTTAATTTGTTGATCACCATCTCCCGGTCTGGGGATCGAACCGCCATTCTGCAACTCCGCATAGCATCAGCAACCAGACATCTTCCGACTGGACCACCGCGCCAAGACTTAAAGTCAAGGTTTGGCTGACCAGCTTTCACATGCCTGACATACTGACACACTGACGATTCATATGGGACTATCAGTGGATGCACCTGCCATGATTCAATCCTAGGCTTTTTACGCCTATTGTACTCTGACTCCAGCATGGCTCTGGCAGTATATGTATTTTTTATTTTTTATTGACGCACTGGCAATGTGCGGCTTCAATTTCGATGTGCTAACTTAGACGACAGTCATGCACCCATTAGTCTAATTTGCTGATCCCCATCTCCCGGTCGGGGAATCAAACCTCCATTCTGCAACTCCGCATAGCATCAGCCACCAGATATCTTTCCACTGGACCATGGCGCCAAGACTTAAAGTCAAGGTTTGGCCGACCAGCTTTCACATGTCTGATATACTGACACACTGACGATTTATATGGGACTATCTGTTGATGCACCTGCCATGATTCAATCCTAGGCTTTTTACGCCTATTGTACTCTGACTCCAGCACGGCTCTGGCATTATATGTATTTTTCTTTTTTATTGACGCACTGGCAACGTGCGGCTTCAATTTCTATGTGCTAACTTAGCCGACAGTCATGCACCCATTAGTTTAATTTGTTGATCACCATCTCCCGGTCGGGGGATCGAACCGCCATTCTGCAACTCCGCATAGCATCAGCAACCTTGCCGTGGCATTGAGGCTGTCTTGTCTTAATAAAATATCTCGAGTACTACTGTATCAACAGCATTCTCATAAGACATTTTGAAAGTGGTGTTACTGAAAAATGTAACTC
>CM067366.1:54344300-54429300 GCA_034401795.1 Chaetoderma sp. LZ-2023a | reverse complement strand
GTGGCATCCAGTCTAGATTGTTGGAGATGGTTAACCCCAGGTATTTTTCTGAGGTAAGGGGTTTTAGGATCGCGCCGTGGAGTTGGTATTCGTGTCGTATGGTGGTCTGTTTTCTGGAGATGGACAGGACAGGACGTTGCATTTTGCGGGGTCCATTTGCAGGCCAAAAGAAAACTATTTTTGAAAATGTATCGGCGGAATGCCTGGCTCGATTCTCGCTTCCGAATGGACATACATTCGTTGAAAATTTTTTTACTTTCTTGACCTATTGCATTAAAGAGTAAATTAAAAGTAGATTTCGAAACATTTACGCAGTAGATATTTTCACGATTATTCGATCATTTAATATTTAATCATATAAATTCACGATTTAAAAAATAATCGCGATTTTCGATTTAATCACGTAATCGCGCAAGCCTACGTAGTAGTAGTAGTAGTAGTAGTAGTAGTAGTAGTAGTAGTAGTAGTGGTGGTGGTGGTGGTGGTGGTGGTAGTAGTAGTAGTAGTAGTAGTAGTAGTAGTAGTAGTAGTAGTAGTAGTAGTAGTAGTAGTAGTAGTAGTAGTAGTAGTAGTAGTAGTAGTAGTAGAAGTAGTAGATACTACTCCATTTCCTTACGCTGATTATGTTGACAGATGTATTGGTAAGCTGCGCGGTATCGCTCTAGATCAAACATCTGCATAGACGTTCCAAACATGCCCATTGGAGCATTGCCGGCTTCCAATTGGCTGAATATATCATTCAGGCAGACTAGCATGCCATCGTATTGCCTGGAAGAAAGCGGAGACAGATGCGTATGTCGTCTAAGCTATCTTCGAACGTAGCTATTCCTTTCAGTTGCTAACGGTCTTGGTAATTCATGTAGCCATTTCCTCAGTCAATCATATAATGTCATAATCAACTACGCGACGTGCATGCTGACGTCATAATCATGACGTCATGAATCATTCGATTTAGCCCGACTTTAACGCTTAATAGTCCGACACGTTGTACGAACTGTATGTTTTTTGCTATTTAATAAACACGCTGTTTGATATTTTGAAACTAATTTGACTAATTTTGTCATAGGCAGCAACAGCGCCCAGTCAAATTAGTTTCAAAATATTTAACAGCTTACCTGTATAGTTTTCTAGAAATTGATAGTCAGGGAGTGCAGAGATCGATCGATCCTAACACGGAAAAGGTGTGGGTGAAGCTTAGATAGAGATGGGCGGGGCAGAGCGAAAACTGAAAAGACCCATTCTGCTCGTCTCATAATAATGATAATAATAGCAGACACTAAATTTGATTGGTCAATGGCACATATGACCAAATAAGATTTTGTTCTGTATACTGCAGATATTAGATGCTTAATATTCGCAATTTTGCCATTATGATCAATATTATTAAAATTCCATTACTAGATCTTCCCATTCATCATTTTCTTCTCATCACATCAATTGAACGTTCATTGTCATCTTTGATAAAATCCGGTGGAGCTTTGCTTCTGGCATTTAAGTCGCCACAAATTAAAAAATATACAATTTCTATCCTCAAGAGGTTTCTTATTTACATACAATGACAGTCTTTCAAACACATCAATATCTACATGAGCTGTTCTCGACGAACCAATAGGAAGTACATAACACAGAGCAATATATAAATTTCCATCTAAACCAAAGAATAATTTATCAATTTTTATCCATATAATGTCATCGGAATCTTTACTTTCTAGAGAGACACAAATTAGAAGCCCCTCCCCCACCCCCACCCCACCCCGAGTCACGCTTTGCCCGTTTGTGTCTTTGCCTATTTAGTGATATCTATGTATAACTATCTATTGAAGTATTTGATAATTCTGAGCACCAAGTTTCGGTTAATAATATCATATCACATTCTGCAATTATTTTATCAAAGACATGAGAATTAATTTTCCGCAATGCTAATTTTAGCACTTTGCCCACCCATCCGAGTGATTATTTGAGCTTTATTGTGATTCAATTTAATCATTTGGTGTATGCGTGTTATCACGAGATGCTTGACTAGTGTCTACATTACATGGTATAATTGCCTATGTTCGTGATTATGGGAAGGTCAACAGAGTTTTTCACATTGGCTGGATTATCTTTGTCTATTGGAAACATGTTGCTAGCATTTATCACTGTTCGGTTCTCCTGTAGTGGTAAGACTATGCCACTGACTGCAAGACTCGGTACATTAATGTAGAAGTGTAAAATTGGGGAAGTTACCAATAACAGACTGAAATATAAACCAGCCTAGATACGGCGTGAATGCAACCTGTAATCGGGGACACGATAGACGCCAATAAGAAGGTATTGGTTTGATTGGCGTCTATCGAATCCCTGATTCCAGGTCCCAATTACGCCATATCTAGGCTGGTTTATATTTCAGTCTACTATTGGTAACTTCCTCAGTTTTGTGTACACCGGTACCCATTTTATACTCCTGGCGGAGAGAGGCAACGAGGAGTGAATGTTTCCAGCGATCGTCGGTTGGCCGAACAAATACGCGATCTCCAGTTTCACAGCTCTAGTCGTTACCGCCTGAGCTACCGTCTCCTAGACGCCAATCAAACTAATAACTTCTTATCTGAGTGCATACACAAGGAGACGATTGGCCGTGGTGCTAGCAGGGTCGACTGGCAGGCGACCCTGCGGCCGACGTTCAATGGGGGGAAACATAGGCAATCTCCTTCACTCCGAGTTACCTATTTCCACCCAGGAGTATAAATGGGTACAATAAAAAACCATGGAAGTTAGATACTAGACTGAAATAGCCTAGGTATGGCGTGAATGGGACCTAGAATTCGGAACTCGATAGACTCTAAACAAACCAATAACGTCTTCCTCTTCGCACACACCCAACTTAGAGGAGACGATTGGCCGTGACGCTAGCGTAGTTGTCTGGCAATCAGCTGGGTGGTGGGGCGTGTGTGTTCAAATAGTAAATAATGTCGAATTTGTAAATAATCTAGAACCTAACTATTTCAACACTGAATTTCCAGAATTCCAATACTTTACACGTCGAACCGGAGTAAGATATGGGGAAAGTTTGTCACCGTTCCTTTTGCCATGCATGTAAACGATCTTAAAGATGAGCTGCATAAAAAGGGAGGGGACGGGGTGCAGAAAGTAGGCGCAGTTTGAAGAAAGAGTTAGATGTTCTAGCAGATTATTGCAGACGAGGGTGTTTAACCGTAAATATTCACGAAACAAAGGTCATGGTTTCAGGCGCGGGTGGGACGGGGTGGTGGGTGGGGGGGGGGCTAGACTCGGAGATGGGGCTAAGTGGTACCTTAATGGGTCTGAATTAGAAATAGTGAAACATTTTAAATATTTGGGAATTTTATTTAGCACCACAGGCTCCTTTATGGAGGCTCAGAAAACTTTAGAGGATCAAGGGCAAAAGGCTGTATTTTCATTACAACATTCATGTAGTAAATTTTGTAGGGTTAAAGCCAGATTATTACTGTAAATTGATTGACAAACTGGTGACACCGATATTATCTTACGGTAGTGAGGTAGGGGGGGGGGGGGGGGGTCCACCGAGGTTACGAAGTCGAAAAGTGTCATCTTAGGTTTTGTAAACAGATTTTAAAAGGTAAGCAAAGTACCCCAAGTTGTATTATATATGGGGAGTTGGGGAGAGTGCCTCTGTACCTGATGAGAGAAGTGAGAATTTTAAAATATTGGTTCAAGATTCTGGAATCTGACCACCACAAATTAGTAAAATGTATAATTACTGGGTTAATGATAATAACTGTAATAGCTGGGTCAGAAAACGTCTAGATTTGCTATGTACTCGTGCATTTAATTATGTATGGGAAACGCATAGCGAGAATGTCGATAGGGGGGGGGGGGGTGCTTCTATTTTTCTGTACAAGCAGAGGGATATGGATAATTTCACCCAGAACGGAGGGGCAGTTAGAAAATAGCAGAAAATGTAGACTATATACATATATTTCGCCGGATTTATCATATAAACAGTATTTAGACAAAGATAGAATTGCCAAACACAGATGTGTGCGTTGTGCTAGCTTTGAACGGGATACGCATACGTTACGCGTAGAAACGGGTCGATGGCATACGCCTTTAGCAACACCGTTGATTGAGAGAATATTCTTCTCATGCGACGATCTGGAAGACGAGTACCATTATTTCGACCAAATTTGGCTGGAAGGATCTTAAGTTACTGTTGATTGTTCAAACTTTGGTGAAAAACTTAGATTTTACGAAGAAACTGTCAACACACATCTCTACATTTACCAAACTTTGCTAAAACGTTTAGACATCAATTAGTGTCTATATGGATCTATATGGTCGTAGGCTCTCAAATAGGTTAACAATCAACGTTATTTGGTCAATAGCTTGTTATACTGCATCTAAGGGGCCCCATGTTTCGGGTGAGCGTTAGGCCATCTGTTTTATCTTTCTGTCTAGAAATCTTTAGCATGTTTAGCTCCGCGAAATATGCATTATTGTATTATTCATCCCATAGGTAATATGTAATATATTGGTGAAAACTGCATAAATAATATGCTCAAGGGCCAATGGCCCATTGCAAATTAACTCCCATGTTTAAACTGTGTGATCCCGTCTTTATAAAGGTTATTATTCTGTTGAAGGGCTTGTGAATATACCGTTAAATATAATTTCACTGTATTAGATATGAGATTAAGTATCTAGATAAATAAATAGCATACTAATTTAAAAGTCAATATGTATAGGCCTAACGTATAATGTATCATGCACACTCAACGGCCTGTGGCTTATTGTGAAATAAATCATCATCATTATACATAATGAAATGCTAACTTGAGCTTAGTTGATTTGACTTTCAAGTATAAGTCCATATGACAATAGATGCCATGTTACCTCCAACCTTTCTGGCATGTATTTGTTGTCAAGCAACAGCACCAAGTCAAATTAGTTTCAAAATATCCAACAGCTTACCTGCAAGATTTGACTCGCTAGATATGGCAATGCTGCGAGTGTCAAAATATCACGATCGTGTTTATCAAGCTATAGTCTATACGATGTCATAATCAATTACGTAACACTTAGGCTGACGTCACAATCATAATGACGTCTTATAACTCAGTTATGAAGCCCGAAAAGTTCGTCAAGTGTACGAATTGTATGTCTATTGTATTGTATATTTTCTGTTGAATATTGCGAATCTAATTGAACTGGGCGCTTTTGCTACCGCAGCAACAACCTCCAGTCAAATTAGTCTCAAAATATTCAACAGTTTACCTGCATAGTTGACTTGAAATTCCGATTTTAGTAACTCGGGGTTCAAAGAATATAAATTGATTGCAAAACACGTACAAAGTTGACAGAGGTTAGTTACAAATTGGCGTGCATAATTGTAACTGAACTAACACGCACGCACCCACCCCCACGCTATTGTTTGTTCTATTCTCGTCGATTTCCACTGACAAAACTCAGACAATTGAGCTATTTTTATTTGAAGGCTTGATTTATGATAAAAGGTCTAACTCACTGGCACATTCGGCTCAGCATCTGTTCCATAACGTTTCCACTGTGATCAATGCCGGCTGTTATATTCGCCATGCAGCGTTGCATCTCATATGCAGTTCTACGAGTCGCATCTCTCATTCCCATGTTGGGCACGCCGTTGTGACGACTATACCCGTGGTGGCGTCCGTGGTGTTGGTGGTGACGGTGTCGGTGCATGTGGTGGTGCCGACCCCGGTGATGCATATAGGGCTGATATGTTGGGCCAGAGGAGGAAGTACTCGGTGTCGCTGGGAAAGCGACCACAATCGTTACACACACCACTGAAAAGTGTAAAACAGCATTCATCTTAGCATAATCAAATTTGTTCCATCATTTCCCAACTTATACGCGAAAAGAATACATTACAGTCGACAAACTGGTGCCAATATAGCACACATCACCTCCCAGCAGCTATCCAAAAAGCGAGCTATATAAGTACTGCAAAGCATGCAAATTGCTAACGACACATTTTAGCCGCGTCTTGCAACATGAAAAGGGTCTGTCTGTCGGTTGGTTAGTCAGTAAATTTGAGATTTTAGTTAGGCTAGGTTAGATTTAATTTAATGGAGGATTCCAATTTATCCATCCATCATATGACGTCATAATGAACTACGTGACGTGTAGGATGGCGTCATAATAAATTACGTTATGAATGACGTAGTTAAGTTCGTCACGAACGCTTAATTGATGACGGACTAAGCGTCGTTGTACGAATTGTATGCATTTACTATTTAATAAACATGCTGTTGAATATTTTGAATCTAATTTGACTGGGCGCTGCTGCGGCCATAGGCAACAACAGCACCCAGTCAAATTAGTTTCAAAATATTCAACAGCTTACCTGTATAGTTTTCCGTCATGACCATCCATTCTCCAACAGCGTTCGTCAAGCACGTTTTGCCATTTGTTGATGGCGTAAAACGAAATCTTGCAAATATGTCCCTAGTGACGTTATCTATTAGAAGGATGAAAATGATGTGAATCACTGAATACATACTACAAAAATTAATGTTATGATCCTTGCTAAATTTCGATGTATTGAAACCCACGCGATATTTAAAATATTGGATTCTATGGGAAATGCATTTATCAACATGGTATAGAGGATAAGCCACTTATTTTAGGTATTGGGATCTATGGAAACATCGCAGTAAGGATAGCAGTTTTGTGATTTCTTTATATACTTGCACCAAACTTGTTGGGTGACCACCTCCAAGCACATGCTACAAGCAATAGACAAGGTCAGTTTGACCTAGTTTCTGGATAATAAGGCCTATAGGCCAAAGGTATATTTTCGACAATAGAAATCTTTACTAAATCTGCAATTTCATCAGACATACAATTCGTACATCGTGAATATACTAAGAAGTGACGTAATTGATTATGACGTCATATACATGAGTGGCAGAACGCCCAATGGACCTTTCCTGAGTAATGACGTCATATGACGTCATAATCAGCTAAGAGGGTGTAGGATGACGTCATAATCATGACGTCATAAATGATTCCATACCGCCCGTCTTTAACTCTCAATAGTCCGACACGTTGTACAAATTGTATGTCTACTATTTAATAAACATGCTGTTGAATATTTTGAAATTAATTTGACTGGGCGCTGTTGCTGGGCAGCAAACAGCACCCAGTCAAATTAGTTTCAAAATATTCAACAACTTACATGTATAGTTTTCTGGAAATTGATGGTCAGGGAGTTCAGAGATCGATCGATCCCAACACAACCGAGGTGTGCGCGGCGGAGCTTAGCTAAAGGTTGGCGGAGCATAGCTAAAAATTAAAAGGTCAACTGTGTGTTGAGTTCGAAGTCCATTCCATCGGCCATAACGACTAGGTTTAAGTGTCTGGTCACCATGTATGTACCGACGTATACTTCCCAGGTCCGAATGACTACTTACAAACGTGTTGTATCTGTAGAACACGAGGAACCGGCATGAAACATTACATTTAGCCCTTTCACGACGAGGTCGGCCAAAACCGGCCTCTGTAGTGGTCTTGGGGAATGACCATTTCCTGGCCAAGAGCAGCCTATCTTTTAAGATTCACCGCTGGAATAACTGGATCGATAAATGTGCCAGTCATTTTAATGGTAAATTTTCAATATTTGTCTTTTCTTGGCCTGCAAATTCAATAATTAAATATTTTAATTTTTGGAACAAATTTACTCAATAAAGGGTTAAAGGTTCTAAGAGACTAAGGCCATGTTCACGCTAGAGTTAATCCGGAGTAACGCCATGCTGAAGCATGACGTTACTTCGGATTAACTATCTAGCGTGAACATGACCTTTGTGAGACAAAGTCGGTTTGGATGGATAACCGTGGTAAGTCTTGTAAGTCTGTATCACCGTAAAGGCATGTACAGTACAGCTCATTAATAAGTATACATGTTTCCAAAACAGAAACAGAATCATGTTAGTTAGTACAATTTTAATACGAGATAAGAAAATTAATGACCTGTTGAATATGTTGGACGTAGTTTGAATGAAAGGAAATGTGCAATGGCATCCAATCAAATTAAGTCAAAAATATTCAACTCGATTTTGTCTTGGAAATATTCCAAGTTATTTCTGAGCTATACTGCTCTCTCTCTCCCTCCCTCCCTCCCCCCCCCCCCCCCTCTCTCCCTCCCTCCCCCTCTCTCTCTCTCTCGCTCGCTTTCTCTCCTTCCCTCCCTTCCCCTCGTCATTTCCCTCTCAATCTCTTCCTCCTCACACACCCTCCCACGCTCGCTCCATCTATCCCTGCCCCTCTCCCCCTCTGTCTTTCCACACTCTAACTTTCTAACTCGCTCACTCACTCATCCACCCACCCACCCACCCACCCACCCACCCACTCACGCACTCACGCACGCACGCGCAGAGAGAGAGAGAGAGAGAGAGAGAGAAAGAGAGGGGTAGAAAGGGAGGGAGGGAGGAGTGGGGCGGGAGAGACACTGACCTGTTCGTATATATCAAGACGAACAAAAGATTGTAAAACAGCAGCAACATACAATCTCATATTTCAGCCGTAAAGTAGTTAAATAAACCGTTTCGACGAGACCTCAAATTTCTCGATTCATGGCTATCGAAGATTTTCAAAGCAGTTTTGCTAAAAAGCGGGTACTTTCAAACTCTTCAAAATAGGCCTGTATTTACTTACATTATAAGGAATGTATCGGGTTATGGTTAGGTTAGGCTGTAGGCATACAATAATACTTACGTATGAAAAGTATGGCGACCTTCATCTTTAACTTGTGAGTTTATTCGAACTCCGATCCAAAATTTGTTGAGGAATTATTAAACCCAGTACTCTAATACCAACTACGTATTGAGATTATGTGAAAGCGTCAACCTCGTTATATTGAAATGGCCCATGTCCTACTAACCCATTTATGGCGAAGCCGGCCAAAACAGGTCCACGCAGTGGTCTACGCAGCGTTCATTTACAGGCCAAGCGAATAAAATTTTTTAAATTTCACCACTGGAATGTCTGGCTCGGATAACCGAGCCAGTCATTCCAGTGGTAAAATTAAAAAAATTATATTCGCTTGGCCTGTAAATGGACATTCAATAAGAAAATATTAAAAAAAATTCTTGACCGAATTTAGCCGTTAACGCGTTAACTACGGATTGTATTACAACACATTACAGCAAGTTCTTAATACGCTGAATGTCGGAGTAATATTACATGCGCACTTTCTGTTTCTGTACCTCTATATTAGTTTGGTAGACTTGCTAAGGAGAAGTTTTATATTCCACTTATCTTAACGTGGGCCTACATCGAAGAACGAGGCTGTTTCATCTTCAGATAATGACATATGATATGGTATATACTTTGGAATCACGTTGTTCGTAATTACGATAGTTAATATTGTTATATTTTTGTATGGCTGCCATGAAATTATAAATACTCGAAATTCATATGTGAACAGTCAGTCAGTATAAACTGTGTAAGTAACATGCATAAAGCTATCACATCCATCACCCCACCCACGCCACCACCAACCAATCACAATGCCGGATAAATAGAAACTGATCGTCACGACCACAATGGTTGTCACGACCAGTATGTCCGTCACACCCAAGGTGGCTGTAACACCAGTTTTAAACTGATTCAGTTTTTACTAGGCGTGTGATAAATTTTAGCCCAAATGTGAAAGAAATTCTCTCCGGTGTGCGTACGCATGCGCGTTATGGGCTATCCGTTAATCGTTATTCGTTATCACCCTCGCTCCCGTAAAGGGAAGAGTGTATTGAGATTGGCTTCGTTCTTGAGAAATGTCCATTTGCGGACTAAGAGAAGTGTATTTCTATAATTTACTAGTGGAATTACTGGTTCGATAACCGAGCCATTCATTCCAGTGGGGAAATTTCAAAAATCCTATTTTTAAAATCTGCAAATGGACATTTTCTATGAGAAAATTGAAATTCTTCTGAACAAATTTGAGGGGTAAAGGGTACTGAAGGTACTAATCCGATTTTCCTCAAATTTTAAAACAACATTGGAGCTTTCCAGACGTTGGCTGTTAACTGTGGTCTGGAAAAAATCATGGATCCGGACCGAATCTAATTCGGGATCTATGGATATCTGGGAAATTGCTGTTCCGATTCGTCACAAAGTTTACAAAAGAAAGTGCATGGCCGTACACTAGGATCAAGTTCGACTCCTAACCATAGTTAACTATAGCTAACTAGAATACCAGTCGAACTTCAAATAGTTAACTAGCTAGTCAACTATAGTCAACCGAGCACCCGACCTCGGTTCAGATGGTTAGTGCGATATTTGCGTAAATTTCAAAATGGCGGACACCGATCGCTTGCCACGAATAAATGCATATAAAAGTGTAAATATTTCATTAAATAACTTAGGCATGATGAAATTATGCTTTCCCATTGTATGTCAATGTTCCCAAGCCCATATTCCTTCCCACTTTATGCCATATGGACGCTTTTTGACGTCGTAGGTCATCAAATCAGACGACAGAAAGGGTTAATGGAGACTGGTACCTGGCTCCAAATTTTCTGCAATAGTAATTCAATAGGGAACTGGGTAACAACGAACTATAGTCGACTACGATCAAGTTCGACTGGGCAAGGCAACTGCACATGACCAGTAAACCAGCAAACTGACTATAGTTAGCGAGTCGAACTTGACCTAGGATTCCACACCTTTGGGTGTTATAAAACATCCGGAAAATCCGAAAAGAAATTCCTTACAATGGGAGTGAAATCGTAGGGTGACTGTCCTCAATCTCTGATTGCGTAACCCGTTTTGTGTCAACTTAACAGTCCAACTGACCAAAACAACTCTGTAGTGGTCTTGAGGCATGTCTATTAGCTGGTCAAGAGAAAAGTATTTTTGAAAATTAACCACTGGAATGATTGGCTCGGTAACCGAGCCAGTCACTACAGTAGTAAAATTTCAAGAATACTCTTCTCTTGACCTGCAAATGGATACTGGGTAAGTCAAAGCTGGAATTTTCTTGACCATTACCTCTTTAATGGTCAAGCCGGTCAAAGATTTCAGAGGTAAATTTACAAAAAAGTAGTCTTCTAATATTAAAATTTCTTGAAAAGTGTTGACCATTAACAAGCTTAATTGATGTAAGTAGTATTTTTTGCGCTTTGAGGCGCTGTTGACACAAGAGGGGTTGGCTAACTAAGCCAGATCAAATTTCAATACTAAAAGACATTTACTGAAGTAACTAAATCTGAGATGTCTGACCATTAAGAAATAGTATAAGGCCTCTTCTTATATGACCATTGCACATGTCAGACAGAGCAAGTGGAGTCGATTTCTGAAAAAAACCCACCGAAAACTGGTAACTTTAAAGCCCAAAGGGTCCCCTTCCTCTGGATATGTGACCCGGGGGTGATGTTAGTTGCAAACCATATTAAATGGTATCTTCTAATATATTCATTAAACTTTTCTGATGTAATGGAAGTAATTTCTGCAAAAAAGCACTCGTAATTGTGAGGCCCACGAGGTGCTCTTCCGCCTGGGTATGTAGTCCATGGGTGGTGGTAGCATTAAAGGATGTCTCATGGTATATCCTTACATACTCATTAAACCTCTCTAGCTGAAGAAAGGGAAGTCATGTCTGCCAAGAATTAAAATTAGTCACTTAGAATCCCAATGGGTGCCCTTCTGCCTGGGTATGCGATCGAGCCTATGCTGATAACATTAAAGGAATTCACAGGCTGCCCTCCCACATTTCTATTGACCCTCATCATTGAAAGGGGTGTAATTTCTGTCAAAAATGGAAACTAAGAGTTTTGGTGCACAAGGGGTACCCTTCAAGTTGGATATATGAACCATGGGTTACATAAACACGAAAGCATGTCAGATTATCTTCTCATATGCCTATTGACCTTTTCTTGTGATGGGGAGTTCATTTCTACCCAACACGAAAACTAATACATTTGATGCCTCTCCAGATGTGACAACACCTTCAGAATTCCACCAGTAACACCAGCTATGTTAGGGATTCGGATCAAAACTCTAGGTGTAGTCGCGCTTCATAGATTAATACTGAAAATCCCTATGGGATTCTTTTGCCCTTGGAAAAGTGGTGAGCTTGAAAACCCGTGGGCAGATCGAATAGAAAAGTAATAAGACACGATTCAAGACTTTGTAGCAGAAGCTGGCCCAGTTTGGAGTTAATCAGATGAAGTTTAGGAGAAGATGCAGTGAAAACATTTTAACCGAGAATAAAGAAAGAAAGAAACAAACAAACAAACAAACAAACAAAGAAACAGACAAACAAACAAACAAACAAAGAAACAGACAAACAAACAAACAAACAAAGAAACAGACAAACAAACAAACAAACAAAGAAACAGACAAACAAACAAACAAACAAACAAAGAAACAGACAAACAAACAAACAAACAAACAAACAGAGAAATAAACATAAAAAGAAGCAAAGAAAGAAACAAATAAAGAAAGATCATGAGTAAAAACAATAATCTGCAATTGCATCACAGATTAATTAATAATTTCTGGTTTTCGCTTCATTAAAGTTATTTATATATATATATATATATATATATATATATATATATATATATATATATATATATATATATATATATATATATATATATATATATATATAGTTTCATAACCCGTCAATTGTTGGGACAGTGTGGGTTTTAATACCTTTACTGTTGGGTCGTTAAAACGTTGCAGGGTCTTTTTTTAGCATTGCAGGGTCGATGACCCGACTATTTTGGACCCGACAGTACCATTAGATTATACTGTTCAATATAGACTTATTGCACTCTTAGCTTTAAACCCGAATTCCCAGGTCGAAACTCACCATGAACTGCTTTTTTGGCTAAGGCTGAATAGGCCGCTCATGATTGGATGTTCTTTATCATGAGGGAACCAATCAAAATACGTTTTCGAAATTATCACCATATGTTACTGCGCATGCGCATATAAGTTACGTTATCTTGACTTCGTTTGGCTAATGATGAAAGCGTTAAACTATGGTAAGAATGGAATTATTTTAATTAATTCATTAAATCAATTGCATGACCACAAATTTACATGGATTATATAATTGTGAAACTGTTTAATAAGAAGGTACAATATTTAAGGTGGTTACATGATTTTAATTGTTACTTCATTGTGGCATTCGTCCCAAGTGACATGCGTAGTCGTACGTGTCGGGTCACAATCTACTAAATAGTGTACCAGTGTATGGCCCGACAATACTAGTATTAAAATCATAATGATCGAAATGTAGGATTTAGTATGGCATGGTTAAAGCAATTGTATCTTAATCACTAACTCTGCGGAGTGTTAGGTAGTAAGAATTAATCCCACGATAGCAGTCTTGTAGCGCAGACCTACTAGATTTATACTTTTACTTACGTATATCAATATCATTAACTTCTTCTAGATGGATAATACATTTTCACCCAAATGTTTATATATATACAATGATAGAACTATATTACGATCCAATTATTTCTATAAATATATATTTATATATGGATACGTTCCTAATCACCGATATTCTCTACGATAGATATACTCTACGATATTGGGGATCCCATTTGACTCAAATTTTAACAAAACTAAAAAACTTGCAATATAAGTGGATTTCCAATCACTAGGATTCCACAACTGTGGGCGTGATCCTAAGAAATCCTGAAAATCTGGAAATCTAGGGCGAGGGTCTGCAATCTCTGATTGCTCTTGATTAGATAGCAATTAGAGTGAAAGTTGATGCTGGCATACGCCTCAAAACTTTCAAACAAATTATTATCAAAATACATGCACTCACGTGCTCATGCACACACGTACGTACGCAGACTCGTGCAAATATAGGGCAACGGTCATAAGGCATATGTCAAGATCAGTTGAGGGTGAGATGTCAAAATGTCAGATTCTAAAAGCCAATTAAGTCATTAAAAAGTACTAACATTCTTTCTACGCTTGTGAAACAAAGCAATATATGAATCCACGTGTTAGCTAAGCCACGCCCGCCTTATATAAGTCTGGATCTAGTGTAAACAATGGCAGTTGACACTAACCTGGTGTCCCAGAAAACCCAATTGCAAGACAAGCATACAGGTTAGCTGTTGAATATTTTAAAGCGCATTTGACTGGAAGCTGTTGTTGCCTTTTAAAATATTCAACAGAATAATTAAGACAAACATTATATCCACGTGGCTCCGTCAAATATTACGTCTAGTGTCTGGGCTACGTCATAACATTTCGATTATGACATCAGTAGGTGACGTAATAGATGGATTATGACGTAATACATTGATTGGTAGAAATGGATTCATGTATTGATCGTCCCTGACATACAATTTTATGCAAACCTAAGATGTAAAGCTCGATACACACAACACAACAAGTTGTATACAACATGTTATAAGTGTGAACACACGATCAAACAAGTTGTATGCAACGTGTTGTATACAACAAGTTGTACCGTGTGTGTACACACCTACAACATGTTGTATGCAACAAAAGTTGGATGAAAAAAATAGGACCGTGTTCTATTTTCATCCAACTTTTTCATCCAACTTTTTCATCAAGTGTATGTGTGTATCGGTTTCATCCAACTTTTTCATTCAACATTTTATGCGACCAATCAATGGACCATTCGCGTTTTAACTATGCCCCGCCCATCTCTAGCTAAGCTCCAGCCACTCTTCGCCCGTAGACAACCTATTCTAAGAGTTTATACTTAATCGAGTCATTCATTCTGTAATTCATTATGACGTCATCCCACATGTCACGTAGTTGATTATGACGTCATCATTTAGTTGGCTATAAACGAGGAGACATAATATTTTATACCGCTTTTGGATTTTGCACAAATGTAGTATGCAACGTGTTGGCAAGTGTGTACTGTCGGAACCAACTTGTAAATGTATGTCGCCTTGTTGACGTTTTGACCTCAAACATGAACCGTATATACCAAATTAGGTGGTTATACCGTCTTGAATTCTTATGTTCAATAAATATGATTGCCCGCTACTCATATGATCTAGATCACGTTTTCTACCACCGGGAGTTCCCATTTCCTAGTATTTAGGAGTTCCTTGCTTTTCGAAAAATAAGGAACTAACATAAGTAGGTGTTGTTTACGCGTTCAATGACTACAATACTAGTGTGCAATGTGCATGCCCTATGGAGAAGCTCGCTAAGATGAATATCTCCTTTACTATAAGCCCGATTCTATTTCTGAAAAAAGTATGTGTTACTTGATGCATTCTGGATCGATTGTATCCAAAGATGAACATAAAAGATGCCATCTTTGTGATTTGACAAAACGGCAACTTATATACATATAAAAGATATACCGGCTCCATACTTGATGCGCTACAGCGATGGTTATCTGATTTCGGCGCGCATGCGCGATGCGCGTTTTAACGGACTCGTGCGTGCGTGCGTGCGTGTGTGTGTGTGGGTCTCGTTTATTGAGACGTGCTATAGAACAGGCCTGGAGATGTGGCTAGAGGGGGATGGCCGGATCCAGTTCGCCCCGGGCAGAACTCGACCTCGGGCATACGAAGGGTATCCGTCTTACATTCACTGCGTGGAGATCACTAGGGATGGGGGAGTCATACCCGTGACAATCACCATTACTGCCACTATGCCATTTCCAAAGCAACGTATTCTGTGAGTATAAATTTACTCATAGGTCAGAATTCCAGTGGTGTAGAGTCTGTAGACCCAGGCATATAAGCCTATAAGTAGACCCCTACTATTAATTCTATCGTTGAACAAGTTTGTGCGCTTGGGTAGGCTACTGTACAGGCGTGGCAATATCATACCAGAAATGATACCATGCATTGAAGATGTTCAAAGTCAAATTCTAAGTTATTTATTTTGCGGTATAATAATTAATGTATAACCATGTGTACATCGTTTAAAGACATAGACATCGACTCCCTCCCCCATCCCCTATATACAGGAACGACAATGAACATTGATTGAGTTAGTTCTCACCCCCCCCCCCCCCCACAGCCCCCACAACCCACAAGCAGATTTTACTCAAACCTCCACGACCCACAACCGCAAGTCGTGGGTTGTGGTGGTTTTAGTACCGTCCATATAGGGATTACTGAAACCCACACGACACACAACTTTCACATATATTTTAATATGTACGTGTACAGATTGCTATCCGTGATCCATACGGGATAGAAGCTATTGTATTTCACCATGTATGTATGTATGTATGTATATATGTCTGTCCGTCTGTCTGTGTGTTTGCTTGTCGGACTGTCTCTGGATATTTCTAGTAAACTGCAATAGGATTCCAAGTTTTATACGGTCGTGGTTTGTGGGGGGGGGGGGGGTGTTAGTACACTCCATATATGGATTACTAAAACCCACACGACCTCAACTTTCACATATACTCTAATATGTACGCCTACAGATTGCTATCCGTGATCCATACGGGATAGAAGTTATTGTATTTCACCATGTATGTCTGTATATATGTCTGTCCTTGTGTCTGTCGGTATGTCTGTGTGTTTGCTTGGCAGGCTGCCTTTGGATGTTTCTAGTAAACTACTGATTCCTTTTGAATAGGATTTCAACTTTTATATGGTCGTGGGTTGTGGGGATTTGGTACCGTCCATAGAGGTACTATTTAATAAACATAATGCTGGAATAGTTTGAAAAGAATATAGGCAGCAACAGCGCCCAGTCAAATTAGTTCCAAAATATTCAATAACTTATCTGTATAGTTTTCTGAAAATTGATAGCCAGGGAGTTCAGAGATCGATCGATCCCAACACGAGCTTAGCTAGAGAGGGTCGGGCATAGCTAAAAATGGAAAAGTCCATTGTTGGCTACTTCCCGGTGTGGTGTCACAAATCACGTTCGACACGTTTCGTTGTCAAGGCGGTTGTTATGCTCTTTTCTCATCTTTGACTGGTCCGATTTTAACAATTTTAATTGCATTCGGTCCTATAGTAAAGGAGAATATATTGTATGACAATCAAACATTCTCCCGGAGTTTAATTACTGTATAGGCTTACGAAAACTCCTGAAACGATAGCACGGAATAAGCTTTTTGTGACCGACCGACCGTTTAATTGCCTCATTAGTTTGGTTTTGTGTCGTGAATGACCACAATAAAAATAACAATGCTGAATTTAAATACTATAATTATAATCCTTGGTACGAGTTCCAAGTTTTGTTCTCAATTAACGAATTGAATCACCACAAATGTATTTGCTTGGCTATGCCTATTATTCCAGTTAAGTTGCTTGCAGACAGTTCGTAGTTTAGAACCAGTCACGGCAATGATACCTGCTCGCTCGCCTGATCACCCGCTCACTCGTCAGCCCACCCACTCGCCCGCCCATCGACCCACTCACCTTCACACATGCGTGCAAGCACGCACGCTCTCTGTAAGTAGTAGTAGTAGTAGTAGTAGTAGTAGTAGTAGTAGTAGTAGTAGTAGTAGTAGTAGTAGTAGTAGTAGTAGTAGTAGTAGTAGTAGTAGTAGTAGTAGTAGTAGTAGTAGTAGTAGTAGTAGTAGTAGTAGTAGTTTTGCTTAGTTTTTAACGCACTGACAACGCGATGACTTCAATTTTTACTTTGTTGATCATCATTTCCCAGGTCGGGGATAGAACCGCCATCCTTCAACTCCGCATAGCATCAGCAACCAGACATCTTTCCACTGGATCACGGCGCCAAGACAAGAATCTTGGTTTCAGCAGACCAGCAGCTTTCACATGCCGGATATACTGATAGACTGGCGAATTCATATGAGACTATCTTTTGGATGCACCCCATCTGGTGTGTATGCTGTGCACCGATTTGCCTAGCGTTTGGGAGCCGAGTAATCTACCCAAATCTTCCTCATTCCCCGAACCAGCTTTCAACTACTAGACTCACAACCACACGAATTGACTGTAACTAATAGTGTACATTCCAGACTTGCCATATCTCTAGGCACTGACGTGTATGTAGTTTTTATTATTGTCAATCATTAATTCTAGAAACCCTGTCATTAACGACGCACTGGCACTAGGATATAGCACAGTCGATATTGGAATGTAATTTTTACATTTTTCGATTTTCGACCTGAGCTAGGTTCGAACCCAGCCAATTCTATGGCACCGATTCGCCTAGCGTTTGTGAGCCGAGTAGTCTACGCACTGGTCCACCATCCGGAGGACATAAATCCTCTTTCACCGGACCAACTTTCAACTACCCGACTTACATCAACACGAATTGACTGTAATTGATATTGTACATTCCAGACTTGTCATATCTCTAAGCAGTGGCATGTATGTAGTTTTTTTTTATTATTGTCAAGCATTAGTTCTAGGAACCCTGTCATTGACGACGCACTGGCACTAGGATATAGCACAGTCGATATTGGAATGTAATTTTTACATTTTTCAATTTTCGACCTGAGCTAGGTACAAACCCAGCCAATTCTATGGCACCGATTCGCCTAGCGTTTGTAAGCCGAGTAGTCTATCCACTGGCCCACCATCCAGAGGACATAAATCCTCTTTCAAGCTTTCAACCGGCTTTCAACTACCCGACTCACAGCCACACGAATCGACTGTAATTGATAGTGTACATTCCAGACTTGCCATATGTAGTAGTAGTAGTAGTAGTAGTAGTAGTAGTAGTAGTAGTAGTAGTAGTAGTAGTAGTAGTAGTAGTAGTAGTAGTAGTAGTAGTAGTAGTAGTAGTAGTAGTAGTAGTAGTAGTAGTAGTTTTGATATGCTAATTTTTCTATTGCTATTCGTATACTATTAATCAAACCTGCTATTTCACCGGATTTTTAGGGGGTTTGCAAGCCTATTTAAACGAGTTCCTCCGTGAAGTTTATCCGACTGCGTCAGCGTCGGATTTAAAAAAAAAAATCCGGTGACAATGTCAATTTTCAAACTGGTTTGATCAGTATATCGATTTTGAAGGTGTGTTTGGGGGGGTGGGGGGGGTGGTGGTCAAGGAGGAGTTGGTACAATTATTGAATGTATTATTTTTCGATACACGTGTATCAAATATATATATGTATTTTCGGGAACGTTTGACACAAAATACACGCTTACGACTTTTAATTTCTTTATAGGCCTCGGAAATATAAATCAAATACTATTTCTCTATGTTTTATACATATACACCATAGAACCAGCAAGGTGCTATGCATATACGGTTGACCGATTATAATCTGAAAAACTACTTACAACATTCATTTCTTATTACGTCAGTTGTATTAACGTATTTGTAATAATCTAGACTCTTATTGGGCATCAATAATGTGTTCCATTTACAATCGATTAATGTTCTACAATCAGACGAGAATGCTTGGGAAAAAATGGTTTTAATTGTATACTTTTAAAGGCCTATGTTGTGGGCCTCAATGTAATGAAACGAAACACATCTTAACATAGGATGATTTCATTCCGTTTAAATTAATATAATTTTTCTTTGTTAATTTGAATTTGGGATACGAGTCACTAATTCAACTTGGCAACTAACAGTTATAAATTTACCACTGAAATGTTTGGCTCCGTTGTCGAGACATCATTCCGGTGGCTAATTTTCAAAAATAGTATTCTCTTGGTAGGCAAATTGGCAGTTCCCAATACAATTGTAGAGGCAAATATTGATCAATTTGACCATCACTATGAATCAAAACAAATTATCTTTTATCAGTATTCGCTAAACCGAAAATCTTTATTAAGCTCGTTTTTTTTGGTTTGCGTATGATAACGGCGGTTTGCAAACCGTCAGCTTATTGAACCGGTTTACGATGTGAGATCGGTATATCGCACAGCTCTAAGTGTTACTTAATATTTTAGCATGACAAGTATGTGATTGATTCCTGGTCAAACAACTGAGAAAATATGCTTATTGAGAATTGGCGAACTTGTAATTGGCAACATCACGAGAGTGGCTAGATATAGTATCCTATTTATAGCAATGGTAGCAAATTAAAGACATTGCCTGATTAAAAGTTGCTTACATTTCTTTTGGAATTGTGCATAGGGCACAGCTGCCCATCCCCGACCATCCCTCTCGCTGTTCCTGCCAATGTGAAAACCGGGAAAGTCTCCCCTGCGCTCCCGGCGCCACTGAGCGCAACGCTCACTATATGTACTAAACCAACAGATAAGTTAGAGTAACATCATACATGATAGATATATAAGTTACCAATTTTGGTGTAACCGTTACATCTGATCAGTAGGATATACCCGAAAAATTCCCTCATTTACTGAATAATCCTCAAATTTCTTAGTCCATTGGGAACAGTGATTGCCACCCAGAAGGGCCCCCACCTTCCACCCCACCCAGACCCCACCACCACTACCACCGCCACATCCTCATGCGCCAGTGACATGATGGTAGATATATGGACGACTTCGATGAGTTTTTGTGGCCAATCTAGATGCTCGACTCAAAGGTTTTTGTATACAGGGGCTTATACTATCAATGATATTCATTGTGGAGGTTTAGCATGCGTCTTCCCAAGCTAATCTTAGCCTATACGTCACATGTGAAGATACATAGAGGCCTACAAAGCTACTTTAGTTCAAGGTTTTATTTCTCCAGATATACGTTATTATTATTTTTATGTCTGAATTGCGTTATAATATAAGATACAATTCAACTTACCTCATGATTATGTAGACGTCGTTTCTATCAAATACTGATACGCTTTCAAATATATTGAGAATATCATAATACTCTATTTCTCCTAGATTGACACACACAAGATTTATTACGATAGCTCTATTACCTTTTGAGGTACATGTACGCTTGAACGCGCATACCCTGTGTTTTCTAGGCAGAGTTGCAATACGACAGTCATCTTCCCGGCTTCATCCGATGACGTCATAAGGCCTCTGTTTCTGTTCAATTACGTTTTGTTTTTCCAAGTGGGTTAAAATGACCGACTTTGAGGCGTAATTTTGTCTCTTTACCAGTCGAGATTCTCGAAATGGTGTGTCTATATCAACTTATAGTACTGGTCCCAATAGCTTTAGGGGTATATATGCATTTTCGAATATGCATTTTCCGGAACCGTTAAACATGTTATTAAATTATATTTGGTAAATATAAGTCGAGTTAAAAGGATTAATAATGTTAACTGATATAGCCAATCGTTTCTTGGGGACGTTCCTATGGTTTATCTAAGTGACTGGATGCCACTTTTCTCATGATCATACAACACTGTCGGGTCTGTAGTGCTGGACAGTGTTTCGAGGCTCGGTTCCTCCCCGGTAAAATGTTATGTCCTAGCTATATGCCTGGCACGGATAATGTCATTGCCTGAGCTACCATTATCTTCTGCACCACTTGACAATACTAGTCAAATTTCTTTTTTAAATTTTATTTCCACAATAGGCCATCGGCCCTTGAGTGCACATTGAACACAATATATACATGACGGATACCGTATATAAAATTCAATTAATACATAAGTTTAAGTATACTATGGCTGTATATGTTAACATTTAACTCTGATCTTACAATAATATATACACACATCCACTCAGCAACACAGTAACGCACTCACGCGCACAGACACGCACGTGCCAGACACTCGAACGCACACCACCAACGCATACACACACGCGCATGCGCCCATGCACACTCGTATACACCCAATCATATACATGCTCGCAGACGCAATCCCACGTGCAGTCACTCCTGCGCGTGCGCACACACGCACGCACGCATGCACCCACGCACGCGCACACGTACGTACGCACGCACACACACTTTCACACGCACACATGCACACACATGCAAACGCGCACGCACAAAACACACATTCCCACGTACGGAGGCGTACGGCGGTGTACAATATTGTTACGAAAATATGCAATAAGATTAGTAAACTACAAGTTGTTAATGCACTAATACAGCACGAATATAGTTAGGCTATTGCATTTAGTTGCAACAATAATTGAACTTACAAAATATATAAATGGTATGCAGTGCAAATCAACCATACCACGAGATATTCCAGGTCACCCGTAAATACACTACAGCAAAGTGATCTCCAAATGACGACACCAAGCAACTATGCATAGAAAGCTGTTGCGTATTTTGGAGCCAATCGGACCAGCGAGGTGCTTCTACCTATGGCACCAACACCCACCAAACAACCAGCCCCAAAATACCCAACAGAATTTATAATATTAGAACATCGAACATAGAAATTAACACAATAATGTTGCACAATACAAATATACATAAATTAACAAGAGTTTAAGATTCTATCGAATCCCGCTATTGCGCCTATTGAGATCAATTAATAATGGAAAATTAAATACAGAATTAATATATTTGCTTATTGAAATTGTCCCAACCCGATAACCCATAGGGCTTTCACCCGGTCTTCTCTTCTCCTTTCTTACATGTAACCGAAACGAAAGTGGAATGAGAAGTGAGACCCAGTCAAGTCCCACCCAACCCACCCACGCATTCGGTTACGAATTGTATGTCATTATTAGGATTACGCTTTGCTATAGATTGAATATTTTGAAAATAATTTGTCTGACAAAGATTCTCACAATATATCCTCCTTGTGCCATCCCCAAGTGTGCAAATTGTATACTGTTGTTAAACTAACAACATGATAGCTGTTGGATATTTGATACTAATTTGACTGTCGATCTGCTCTGTTTATTGTCCTTATACTATTTAGTTTATGAATTGTATGTATGTTTGCATATATGCATCATTACTGTGTTCTTATTTCCATGATATAATCGATTGCAGTTGAATATTTTGGAACTTATTCGCTTTGTGACCTGCTCACTCTGTTGTCCTTATGCTATATCGTGTATGAGTTGTATGTATGTTTGCTTGGATGTATAATTACAGTGTTTTTATTTCTTTGATGCATTTATTTGCTGTTAAATATTTTGAAACTAATTCGATTGATGACAGTAATACAATAAACGATATTCACTAGATGAGATTGTAACTTTTTGAAATTACAAATACAAATGAGCTGACAGTTTTATCTTCACGTTTTCTGTATCAAATCACCCACACATATGCCCACTCCTCACGTGCACGCACCCTACACAGTCACTCTGACGCGTATAAATTATCCACTCATGACGCTAGACTATCACGCAAAGTGATTCTCAAGATTAAGCCGCTGCGTTGTCAGATTTAGTTTTTTGGATTTTTTGTGACTCTAAGGGACGACAAATAGATTATGAAGCCGGTGATCGTGAAATTATTATGACGTGTTAATAACATAAAATGATGACGTCAACTTTAATCAATTTGGCCATCCAAGAACCCTGCAGCGATATCAGTGATGCTGATATTCTGCAGAATTTATGACTGGTACAATATTTTACTGGCTCCGTAGGGTCGCTGAAAATTGTGATGAGGAGCAGATAGATATAATAGTTTCCAAGCATGAAAGACTAACTATGAGACAAAGTAAAACATATAGATGAAAACAGAAAGACAGACAGAATGACTAGACAGAGGCACTAGCAAGTATATTCCTATAGATATATGTGCGAGTAAGATGCATGAATTCAGTGTAATGAGATAAACTATTATTTGGTCATGTATTCGTCTCGAAGCGCAAACGCATAATGAATAAAGGCAGCCAGTTTTCGTATAATTGTACAATTGCATGAGAGTAGTAGTTCGTGAAACTTATGTATGCTGGGCCTATTCCAATAATATTGTTTTATATATTGTTTTCGTAGATTTTTGTAAATTGGGCAAACTAATATGAAATGAAACTCATCTTCCACAATGTTACAGAAATTACACTTTCTATCTGCCGTCGGAATAGGGACAGGTTTGTTCCACCTACCAGTTTTAATACGGAGTCTATGAGAGCTAGTTCGTAACCAGGTCATCGCTTTGCGAAATTTCGGTATTGTAACCATATCCAGATAGAACTTATATGACGGATCAGCTGCAACATTCTTATATGATTTCGTTTTATTGCTGGCCTCTAGCTGTCCCCTCCATCCCTGCAAAAAATTGTCAGTTGCTCTCTGTTTATAACCATTAATAAAAATGTTTGCATCGATTCCTCTGCCCTGTGCTAACCAAACATCGTTAAAACCTCTATTACGTTACATATTCCTTAAACTGTTTGTCCAATTATTGATACTTGCTGATTCATTTAGCTCACGATACAGTACCTTAAATACGCATCTGGCAATTCTGTTTGGTTCTGAATTTAGAAGTTTAAACCAATATTTTAATATTCGTGTTTCCATGGTTATCCTTAGTGGTACCCTTCCAAGTTCCCCGTATACAGTGCTACTTGGGGTACTTTGTTTAACACCTAACATCTGTTTACAGAATCTGAGATGTCATTTTTCTATTTCGTCTCCACGGTGGAATCCCCATACCTCACACCCGTAACAAAGCACTGGTAAGACAAGTTTATCAAATAAATTACAATAATGAGCTGGAGTAAGATTTATAAATTTGGTAAAATATTTATGCAGTGCAAATACCGCCTTTTGCCCTTGTTCGGCTAAGCACTTCTGTGCTTCGTTGAAAGACCCACTAGATGTGAAAACAATACCCAAATATTTTATTTTATTAACAACTTCGACCTCGTGTGTCCCAAACAACCATCTATCAGATTTGCATAAGCGTCCTCCCCGTCTAAAGATCATGACCTTAGTTTTTTCAACGTTTACCGTTAAGCGCCACCTATTGCAGTAAGCGTGTAAGTTATCAAGCGCTTGCTGCATACCTTTCCTAGTTTCAGAAAAAAGTGTTATGTCATCAGCATATAACAACAGAAAAAGCTTAAGAGTTGTTAGATCTATCCCCTCACATTCTGATTTTGAAAGCTCATCTTCAAGATCGTTTAAGTACATGCTGAACAGAAAAGGGGATAGGCTTTCGCCCTTCCGAACTCCCGTTAAACACTCAAAGCTCTCTGATAATTTCGAATTCGATCTTACACAGGTTTTTACCCCATGGTACATTGACATAATTATGTTAATTATATTTCCTTTGACCCCATCTTTAATAATTTATACCAAAGGCAGTCTCGTACAATGTAATCAAAAGCCTTGGAAAAATCTACAAAAGTGCAATATAATTTATGTTTATTCTCTTTCAATGACTGGGTAATTAGTCCATTACAGCGAATATGTTATCCACTGTACCGAGACCAGCTCTAAAGCCAGCTTGTGCTTCAACATATACATAATTATTTTCTGCCCAATTACTTAATCTATTGTTTAAAACCCTTGTGAATAATTTACCCAATGTGCTAAGAAGGGTAATACCCCTATAATTTCTAACATCGTTTATATTGCCCGTTTTGTGTAACGGTACAATGATACCTTCTGACCATGCTTTTGGGAAAATGCCACTTTTAAATACACAGTTGAACAGAAGACAAATATGCTCTAATAATTCATCAACAACGCAAATGTAAAATTCATTTAACAATAAATCCGGTCAAGCGCTTTTTCCGTTCTTTAATTGCTGTATCGCCTTACGCACTTCCGCCTCTAAAATTTCAGAGTTTAACTCGTCAAACTTTGTCTGCATATCGGTACAATTTTGATAATCGATTACAGTATTTCGAATATCTTCGTCCGCCGTGAAAAATTCACTGCTCGGGCAATTTATTTCTTTGAAAAAATCAGCGAATTCCGCCAGGCAGATATTATTGGTTTGGTTCTTTCCTGCTGATTTTTGTAGTTTCCAGTACTCTTTGGTATTTCTATATTGCGCCTCTAATAATTGTTTGGTTTCGCTCACTGCGCATTCTCTACGCCATTTTCGTACGCTTTTTTTAATCATATAAGATTAATCGTCCCGTCTGAACTAGCCCAGGTGTGTAGGCCTATGCGTGTTTAAAGAGAACTGAGTGCCATGGGTGGTATCGTGCACTCGGTATGCGAAAAATGCAGGATACATGGTACGTTTAGTCCTAAATATACCCTTGTCTAATACTAATACACACCTCAAGCTTAGCTCTGATAAAGATAAAATTATAGACAATGCATCTAAGTTTGTGTTGAACAGACAGTACCATGCCGTTCTCGAAGCTGAATGATCCATATTGACAGCTTAGTGACGTTGTACATCACGATAATTACAGACTTGAGAAATCTCCACTACTCAGTTAATTTAACCACCCAAGAGTGTAATGTGTAACAATATATAACACTGGCTAGTTACCTACTAGTCGTAGATACGACGCCCTGATAGAAGCACTGGCCTGGTATGAGTCAGACCGGCTAAAAATATAGAGACCTGATAGATGTTAATTAAATAAATAGGTGCCTACTCTCTAAGTACTACTGATTGGATCAGTAATGGATGTGTGCTAAGACCTGTAATGGAAATTTGCAATATATATAAGTTAGTTACACCGTGTCACGTAACAGATCATTGCGATTTAAGTAATCATACTGTCGGGCCATCCTATGCAAATTAATACATAAGGTGACCCGATAATAATATTATTAGAATCACAATACCCCGACAGTCACAATCCAATAGTGAATTGTATAAGAGAAGCAATTGTAATTTAGCACTGGCACCGTGGTCAAAATATATGGCATAATTACTGGACTATTAACATTGCCTAGGTAACTGTCAATCAGTAAAAATATATGTTAAAACTTTCGCATGTTACTTAATGCGTTGTAACTTATATCATAGTCCTTTGTCTAGTCTATTAATACGTTTTGTAAAAAGGAAATTAGATTAATTTCTGGTAAGCTTTTCACATTATGTTCAGGATTCATGCCGTAGTTAGAATGTCGGTTTTAAAATAATATTTTAGTATTTTTTTGCTTTTTCTCAGCATTGAGTATAAAAATAATAAATAAGGGTCGCAGATTATGAATACAAATGGCAGTCTGCTCGCCAACCCATCACAGGTAAACTATCAGCTAATTAGGTTTACTTTTGCACTTATAGCTCCAAAACTTGGCAAAACGTTATACATGCTCATCCCTTATTTCATGGCGGAGTTTCTTTTGCTGAATAGTAACAGTGTTGAAAAGGGTTTTTTATGATAGAAAGTAAACTGACAGTCAAACAAAATTGCTTTAAAGCTGAATGACTATACGAACGGCGTGAAACACAGCATCACTGCCCTGATAGTACTTGTCGTTTTTCGATTTTAGTTAGCAAATGTTACTAAGCCGAATAGCACTTAAGCCGAAGTGTTGTTGCCAGATTGTTATTTTGCACAACGTTTCCAGATTACCGTAAGAATTGTTGCCAGATAGTGCGTTCAATCTGTCTTTTACGGTGCATAATCTGAGCATTGATAATTGCTGCCAGATTATTTATTTCAACCGGTCTCTAAGCTAGCTATAGTTTAAAGTGGCTTAGTTGACAATTATTTATTAACGTGTACCAAATCGATGTAAATCACTTGGTCAGTTTTCCATTGACATTTTTCTAAATGATATTTATTATTACAACATTACTTAATATATCGGGAACACATTATCCAGAATACGCTTGGTCTAAATTGTCCCCTGGCTAGACAAGGAGTGAGTGCTTATTTATTGATTTATTGATCGTATTTGATCTTAGTTGTGCTAAGGTTGTCAACGTAAGGACCTTCTCTAGGCTGCCAACTTACTTAGCGCATTTCGATAGTTCCTTCGTCTAGTCTTGTAGTTACATTACAATCCCACCCAGAACTTCTGTTCTTCTTTCGGTGAATTAGCAGACTTGGCACAGTCTTAGATTACCCATTAGGAACAACCTTACCTTTCGCATATTAACAACCTCATCACTTTACACGGCCTTCATTTCTAACATCTCTAACTTTTTGGATTCTCTTCTAAGGTGTACCTTATTGTGTCGCCTGACAACATGGACATTTCATTCACACGTATTCAGTGGATCACTCAAACGCGTCATGCACTTAAACGGTACATCGAGTACAGTGAGATGGAATCTCCTGTAGCTGGCAAAGAACGAAACGAAGTTGTCCATGAGATGGAGCAAGATCTCTTGAAGCAGATCGCACACGAGGAACACCACGCATTACATACATGCAGACATTGGGCATCAGGGGGTTCAAATGCACACCCGTCATCCTGAGAACTCTCCTGCAGCTGTACAACAGACAATGGAACCAGTCTTCACGTCAACTGTGATTCCACCACCACCACCACCACCACCACCACCACCACCACCAAAAACGGTTTCTCTTTTAGGACTTCAGCTTTAACCTCGCCTAAGAGAACTTCGGGTGGCAACACTAGAAAACATGAAAAGCCAAGACACATGATGCAAGATTTCTACAGAAATGTGACAACTCTGAGTAGTTCATCCCCTGTTTAGCTACAATACGCTTTGTAAGAATGCTAAAAATTCGTCTTGGCCTTGATCTGGTTACCTGACCTTTGGTCTGGTGGCCTCAGTATCTTGGTTGTAGTTCAGTACGATGTAGGTAACCATGTGTTTAAGTTTTGTTGCAATATGATTATCCAATCCTGAGCCATTCCTCTATAGAGTGAGCTACATGCACAGTTATGATCGTGATTTTGAGCTTTGACCTGGTGACCTTTATTTGGGTGGTCGTTACACTATGTGTATGTACCCATGCGTCAATGTTTGTTGCAACATGATTATTCAAACCTGAGATATACTTTATAAAAATGTCAAAAGTTATTCAGACAGATGACCTTGGTAATTGACCTTGTGACCTTGACCTTTGATATGCTGACCGAATAATTAGGTTGGTATTTCCAGTTCGTATAGGTAACCAGGTGGCATAGTGTTGTTACAATTTGCTTATGCAGTCCTGAGATATACTCATCAAAATAATGTCCTTAATTCTTCCGACAGACATGACATTGACCCGGGTGACATTGACCTCTAATCTGGTGACCTCATTTCTTAATTCTGTTCAACACGATAAAGGTAGCCATGTGTCCAAGTTTTGTTGCAATATTTATCTAATCGTGAGATATGTATGTGTGATTACTGTATTCTGCGGCTGTAGTAGAATAGTAGAAACATCATACAGTCGAAATCAGACCTTCGCTTTTGCCCACTGTCTCTTGTCCTCAGCCGAAATTCGTAGCTTCCTCAGGTCCATTCTTGACTTGAGTGTACCGAGTCCTGCTTTCTTGAGGTCACATAGCATGCTTAGCAGATTTATGCACTGATGTCCTCTCCTGGCTTTGTATTTGCTAGCTCCGAGTAGGGCGAATTCCAAGGCTCTCTGTGCTGGTGTCTCTTCTGGCATCATTAGAACATGGCCAAACATAACCATCTTTGCTGGGCGACTTTTATCAGACAGAGGTGGTGTATTACACAGCTTGTATAATGCATCGTTGGAAACCATGCTGTCTGGCCATCGGTGTCCAATGATGGTACGTATGTGTTTGCGGTGGGAGGCATCTAGTTTGTCTAGAGCTGCCTTTTGGAGCTGCCCAGCTGTTACAGTTATACAGCATCAAGGATACGCAGGTTGCATCATATAAACGTGACCCTTTTATGAAGGGCATCTTTGATCTACGAATCCGTAGCTTCCTGAAGGACTGGAAAGCTATGTTCCCCCTGACGCAGCGTGCAGCAATATCAGTAGTACTGTAAAGCAATGAGCCCAAGATTTTACTTTTCCTCAATGGTTCGTGAGATATACCCTTTGTCAAACGTGTCAAAAAACTTCCAACAGACCGACTGACTTAGCAATTTATACTACCTGTGTATCACAGCTATAAATAAAGGTCAAACGCAATTTCTCTCTTAAACTGATTTAGGAAAGTAATCAGCCTTCAGAGTTCATGAGAATCTGGAAATACTGGCATCGATTTTACTAAATTTGAGTATGATTCATCATTCAAGGCCCAAAACTCAAGTCTTAGTCAGTTGAACATCAATGAACTTGAGCCGCTTGTTTTTGGAGATATACCATATGTGAACTCGGAATTATAAGTTAATGTGCAAGGACTGGTCGTGTGGAATTTAGTCTTTTAATATCTATAGCATCAGTTGTTTATTTTGTTTCACTATGTGAGCTAGTAGCAGTCTTGAAACAGGTTGGGTGAATACCTTAACACTAATAATTTCCATTGGACTTATATAAATGAAATAAACTCATTTTCCTGTAATGATTTAGCACATCCCGATAGAAATCAGACTACAAACTGGGTTAATAGTGTACACAGTGTTTCATTTGAGGCATACATTCGGATTGATCATCGTTACACAGACGTGATGCAGATGATCACTGCGCAATTTTACAAAAGCAAACAATTTAAAAAGCTATATAGATGACCACTGTGCAATATTGATTTAATAACAAACCGCGTATGAAGTGAGTGGATATATAGCAACTACAGCAATAATAGGGTCGGTTTATATATTGATAGATGGGTCCACAATAATATACAAATTGGTGGGTCTGAATTTTTTGTCAGTAATGGTTTAAGGATCATTTAATTTTTTAATGTTACAGATTAAGTTCATGGTATATATAAAGTTTTGATGTATATATATGTTGAGTCTGACCAAGTCTATAGGACCAGATAGCTAATTCGAGAAAATAAGTGTTATAAAGCCTACCACACGGTAGTTCAGGTATATAAACAGAGACCATGTAATTTACCAGTTTTTAGTATATATTTATGGGTTGTTCGTGATCGGAATTTATGGGACTGTAAAATGAGATAAATTGGAATAGTAGGTCTAATCTTTCATATTTATTTTTGTTCATCACATGCGTTTTCATCATAGGGCCCCTATATCAAAAATATAATTTGACACATTTGGTGGAACATGGTTTTATCATGAATTTTAATGGTCGGAATTTAGGAGCCTTAAATTATTGTTTGTTAGCACGACTATTTGCTATAGTAATTAGTCATGTCTTTTTTTTCAATAGCGGTATCTTCATGACGGCCATAGGCAGCAACAGCGCCAAGTCAAATTAGTTTCAAAATATTCAACAGCTTACCTGTATAGCTTTCTAGAAATTGATATTCGGGGAGTGCAGAGATCGATCGATCCCGACGCGGGCCTAGCGTGGGTGGAGGTTAGCTAGGGATTGGCGGGTCATAGCTGAGACTGGAATCCGCCATGACAGCTTGACAAGCCATCGTAATCATTTACGTTCTTTTATGCTCATTAGCATCATCCTCAAATTTAATGTTATATATTTACTGCACTAGAATATAAAATGGGTTTGTTTTTGTTCTTCGATCACGACAAATCATGCAAACACCATATTACACAAAATATTTAAAATCACATTTTTTATACAATCAGAAGATACGTCTACCGTAATGAGACAAACATCGATAAATGACAACTATTGCAGTTTTCCCCGGTTACAAACAATAACATAACAATCTGATAAGTTCCGACCATAAGCGAAGTACATGAAAAAACATGGCAAACACGTGTAAATGCTTATCTTTGATAAATTAGGGAGATGCCTAGGATAAACAAAATCATGAATGATTAATATTGCAATTTGTCATGGCTCAAACTGTAATTAGACTGGAATAATTCTGCAAGTGCATTTGACTCACTTGCCTGCGTGCCTGCCTATGTGTACATATCCATCATCCCTCATCCCTCCATCTACTCATCTACCCACCCACCCATCCATCCATCTATCTATCTATCTATCTATCCATCCATCCATCCACCTACCCACCCATCCACCCATCCACCTACCCGCTCATCCAACCAATCATCCATCCATCCACCCATCAATGTACCATCCATCCATCCATCAAATCCATATACACACTCACCCACCAACACGGCCACCCACCAAACCACCCATCCATCCACTCATCCACCCATCTATCCACTATCCATCCATCTACTCACACCCGCACCCACCCACCCATCCACCACCCATCCAGCTATCTATCAACACACCCACCCATCCACCCACACACCCACCCACCCATCTATCCATCCATACATCGATCCATCCACCCACCCAACCAACCATCCTTCCATCCACCTGTCCAACCATCTCCATCTCCACCCTTTCATCAATCCATCTATCCACTCGCTCACCAACCGTATTCATTTATTCTTTCTTTTTCTTTATTTCTTTCTCCCTTCCCCCCTCCCTCCCTCCCTCCCTCCCACCCACCCACCCCACCCCTGCCATCCATCCATCCATGAAGACTGCGCCTTCTACAACTTTTATTTATTTATTTATTTATTTATTTATTTGTTTATATTTATTTATTATATAAATATTTTTTCATTCCACCCCCCCCCCCCCCAACCCCCACCAGACTCCTCCCTATACGAAATCACATTAGTGACAAATTATAAATAAAAATAATTTTTTTGCGAATATACGCAACAGTTTTGCGAATATATGCAATAATTCTGCGAATATACGCAATAGTTTTGCGAATATACGCAATAGTTTTGTGAATATATGCAATCTCTTTATTGCTGCCGTTCTTCCCGCAAATTTCCGGGTAGCTGCCGACCTAACCCTGTCCACCTGTCTTTCAAATGACTGGTGACCCGCGATGACATTCTATCATTAATGCAGCAACCACACTTTAACAGCTAGATCCTGGCTTTCACCTGCTGGATGTGTGAATGGATGGGTGGGTGGTGGGGGGATGGACGGGCAGGTGGGTTGATGGGTTGATAGGTGATTATGAATGGTTGAGTGAGTGGGCTAGTCAGTGTTTAGGTGGCTGGGTATGTGCATGGATGGAAGGAAGGAAGAAAGGAAGGGTGTGTGGGTGGCTGGGTGTGTGGGTGGCTAAAATGAATGATGGAAGGAAGGATGGAAGTATGTACGGACGGACGGATGGATGGATGGAAGGATGGAAGGATGGAAGGACGGATGGACGGATGGACGAGCGGGCGGGCGGGTCAGCGGGTGGGTGAATGGGTTGGTTGGTGGCTGGTTGGGTAGTTGTGTGAGTGGATTGGTAGGTGTTTGAGTGGATGGGTATGTGGCTGGCTGGCTACGCTGGCTGGCTGGCTGGCTGGCTGGCTGGCTGGCTGGCTGGATGGATGGATGGAAGGAATGAAGAATGGATGGAAGACTGGATGGGAATGGGGTGGGGAGGGAGGGAGGGTCAGTTAGGCAGGTTGGCGGCCAGATAGTTAGTTGAATGAAAACCTTCAATCTAAAAAAATTCATCCATCCATCTATTCATTTTCCATTCACTCTTTCCATCCTGTGATCTTTAATCCATCCATCCATTCACCCACCCACCCATCCATCGATTCATCCATCCAGCCAGCCATCCATATACACCCACACAACCAACCAACCAACCAACCAGCCAGCCAACCAACCAACCAACCAACCAGCCACCCAACCGCCCACCAACCCACTCACTCATCCAACAAGAACCAACCAACCAACCAACCAACCAACCACCCACCCACCCACCCACCTAACAACCAATCAACCAACCAACCAGCCAACCAACCACCCACCCATCCATCTACCCATGCGTCCATCCATCCGTCTTGCCGTCCATCCGTCTTGCTGTCCGTCGGTCCATCCATCCATCTATCAATCCATTAATCCACATACCCACTCACCCAACCATCCAAACATGCACCCACCAACCAACCCATCTACGCACCCGCTCGCTCACCCACCCACCCACCCACCCATACATACATCCATCATGTGAAAGCCAGGATATAGCTGTTAGTGTGTTTGCTGCTTTAATGATAGAATGTCATCGCGGGTCACCATAGTCATTTGACGGACTGGTAGACAGGATGGCAGGTAGACAGCTACCTGGAAATATGCCGCCAGAAAGGCAGCAGTAAAGAGAGACAGAAATGGATACATACATATATAATAAATGTTTTTTACCGTAACAGCCACTCCACTTGCTAGCTTGCTTACTAGAATAAAACTATTGCGTATATTCGCAAATCTATTGCGTATTCGCAAAACTATTGCGTATATTCGCAAAACTATTGCGCATATTCGCAAAACTATTGCGTATATTCGCAAAACTATTGCGTATATTGGCAATTTCGCAAAAATACAAATTTTATTTATAATTTGGCACCAATGGGCTTCCGTATCCCTACACCGGATCCATGATCAAAATCATTTGCGCAAGGTACAGGCTTCTCATTTTCATTATTTTTTCTTTATTTTTTTATTTTTTATTTATTTTATTTTTTATTTATTTATTTCTTTACCAAATTCGAAATGAAGACTGCTCACAATAGCTAGGTGTGGATTAAGTACTAAGATCAATGGATTCCGTTTAAAAGCGCGGTCCGTTATTATTTAGTGGCGATTCTATTGTTAAGTGTTTATTATTTCTAATTTGTCAATAATCCGTAACAGTTTGAACTTTTAGCGCGAGTAAATCTCACTTACAAAATGACTTTTTTTGTCTTTGTCTTAAAGCGATGTCATTATAAGCACTGAGTAATACATTGTTTATGAAGGTGACACATGAGTTTTAAGAGAGTGAAATAATTCTTATATAAACGCGATAAGAGATTGGCTGTACATTATTCTTCTCGATATTTCGCGACATTTGTTTAATAAATGATTTACCTCAAATAAAGCCAAATTTACAGTTTTATCAAAATTTAAAATACTGCAGCGGAAATTTACAATTCGGTCTACATCCAACGTTAATTAATTTAAAGAACGATTTATTTACCGATATCCCTTGATCGCCAAAATGCTTAGTCGTATCTTTGCGTGTTCCAGAGAGGGTAGTAAGGACATGGTAGCCTCTAGCATGCCTCAATGGACACCAGTAGGTGCGTGGACATTCACGACGAGCACGCCCGTTATGCCGAAGAAGAACCCGTTCAGACGAGATCACTTTGGTAATATCAGCCCCATTGCATCCGAGTTACGAGGTGGCATTGTGTCAGTGCGCTCCAGTCCTGATGCGGTAACACAAGATAGATTCTGCACAGATCAGGTAGATGCTGACGAATTGCATCCAAACTTCTCCAGATCGATTATAAAGCGAATCAGGTAAGAATCATCATAATTTTCATTATAAATATTATCATTGTCATCATCATGGTCATCATCATCATCATCATCATCACCACCACCACACATCTTATACGTGGCATAAACCATTGGCTTGTTATTGCCTCTATATAAGACAGGTGCACGTGACCACCTCAATCAGCAAGCCACCTCCTACCGATTCCTAGGACTACAATACAACTAAGAAATCAGTTACCATGTTTCAAAAACAGAAACATGTTAGTTAGTATAATTTTGAACACCGATGCAAGAAACGTTCTGTTGATTATTTTGAACACAATACGATTAGAAGATATTGCTGTCGTAGGCGGAAATATCATTCAATCCGTTTATGTTCAAAATATTCAATCGCATGTTTTATTTAGTTTTCGGAAACATCTTACGTCATTTCTGAGTTCGAAATTGAGATTAGCTACGCTGAAAAGGACTACTTCGAAAATAATTTGACTGGAAGGAAGCAACGACTTCATTACAAATTCTTTTCAAAAATGTTCAAAATCGTTCAAAACTTAGCTTAAATATCTGAAATAAGCCGACTTTCAGTTTTATTTTATTGAAATTTTCCTTGCTGGGAAAACCCTAAAAAGTAGTGTGTGTCAAAAACTTCCATAAAGTATTGTAAACTTAGAAATAACGTAAAATATTTCCCCAAAAATAACCATACCTAAAGGCCTACTGTTGAATATTTTGAAGATACTTGGATTGGAAGGCCTTCCAAACCAATTATCTTCAAAATATTCAACAGAACATTTCTTACTAACTTACTGTTTGTTTTTCGGGGAAACTTGTTATTTCTAATGTCACTGCAGTCGTTATTGTAATGAACTGCCTGTACTAAAGAAAACTGAAAACTGAAATAGTCAGCCAGCATTCGATTTTAATTCAAGTTTATTTCAATAACTTCTTTGAAGTTCTTTTGAAGATAAACATCTTTCGGCTGACGCAAAGACAAATCCTCCCTCCATAAGGGCTAAGCTATGATTTGAAATACTACACGCACTGTTTAGGCTGAACCACTTTCGGCCAAATTGACTTCAATGTATTCAGCAGGTTATATAACCTCGTGTAAACCTTATTTGTCTCCCTTTGTATGTAATGTTTAATGCGTTACAGCAGACCTAATTTGCTGCCGAAATTTCTGTCAGTAAAAATCAAGCTGCATTCGTACCGTGTCCTGTAACAAATAATATATATGATACAGTACAATCGTTGTCAAATTATCCACCCGAAAGTATTGCAAGAACAACAGCCCCTATTCACCTTATTTTCAAAATATATAGGACCAAATTCAAGACACCCATGCGTGATCTTTGTTTTAAGCGATTGATCCAATCTGTAGCTCAAGTATCTGACGTCATAATTAAGTCATAACTGAGCCTAAGCTGACGTCACAATCATAACACCCGCGTCATGAAACTTAAAGGACCGCCATGACAGTGACGGATCCAGGGGGTGGGTGGGTGGGGAGGGGGAACTCTGGGGCAAGTGGCCAACCGGCAGGTGTGTCAATTTTTTTTTTACTTACCTTGAAATTGTGGGTGTGGCCCCCCCCCCCCCCCCCACCCCGGGACATGACCTGGACCCACACTTGCATGAATTAAGTTATACGAATTGAATTGTATGTCTTTTATGATTTACTATTAAATAAACTGTTGACTATTTTGAAATTAATTCGATTCCGACACGTAAACAATATGGGCATTGCGTAACTAGGTATGGCCGTGGCAAAGCTATACACCGATCACTCTATTGTAAATGAAGTCGGTCTTGCCCGAAGACCTTCCAGTCCATTGGGCCTAAGGACAATTTATATAGCCAACTATTTGAGGATCATCTGCCTAAGATTTTGAAACTAATTTGACTGTCATCAATGAAATTTTGATTCTGGAAATTCAGGTTTCAAGGACGGGGCCTGGATATAAATGGATCCCTCTATTTTCGCGTATGACATGTCGCATCATAAGATAATTTACCTTTCCAGTTTATCCTTCCATCACGACGTGATAATCAACTACGTAACCTGTAGGATGACGTCATAATCACGACGTCATGAATGGTTCGATATATCGTCGATATAGCGTCTTTAACGCTTAATAGTCCGACGCGTTGTACGAATTGTATGTCTTTACCACTTAAAACATTCTATTGAATATTTTGAAACTAATTTGACTGGGCGCTGTTGCTGTCATAGAGTACGCAGTCAAATTAGTTTCAAAATATTGAACAGCTTCCCTGCATAGATTTCTTTCGATCCCAACACAAGCGTGGCGTGGTTGGAGCTTAGATAGAGGTGGGGGGGGGGGGTATAGCCAAAACTGGAAAAGTCCATTGACCTTTCCAATTTGTCCCTACATTATATGACGTCATCAACTACGCAATGTGTAGGATGACGTCATAATCACGACGTCATGAATACTTCGATATAGTCTGCCTTTAACACTTACTAGTCCGACACGTTGTACAAATGTTGTCTTCACCATTTAATATAAATTTTGTTGAATAGTCAAATTAGTTTTAAAATGTTTAACAGCTTACCTGTATAATTTTCTGGAAATTGATAGTTAGGGAGATCAGGGATCGATCAATCCAAACACGGCGAAGTGTAGGTGGAGCTTAGCTAGAGGTGGGCCGGGCATGGCTAAAACTTGAAAGGTCCATTGTATTAATAATATGTCTTATTTTCAGCCTTCGCCGTCAGACCCTGAATCAGCAGTTGATTGACAGCCGAAAGAGACAGCATGGCACGAATCCAGAGATTTTAGGCGATCGAAATGATACAACGTCATCAAAACAACCCACAAAAACAATGACTCTGTTTACGCGGTTCGGAATTAGATCATCAACAGTTCCTGTACAAACGCAGAAACCGATGACGTCATCATCCACCACCACTACCACAACCAAACAGGAAACACAAGAACATGAACAATTCCTCACACTAAAAATTAACGGTTATAAATGTACATTCTGTTAAGTTTATATGCTTATCTATGTTAAACGTATGTAATCATCCCCTCCCACCTTCACCATGCACACCCCAACCCCTTTCTCATTCTCCCTGCTCCTTCTCCTTCCCGCCATACTCCTACTACTCCTACTACTACAACTACTGCTGCCGCTGCTACTACTACTACTACTACTACTACTACTACTACTACTACTATTACTATTACTATTGCTGCTACTACTACTACTACTACTACTACTACTACTACTACTACTACTACTACTACTACTACTACTACTACTACTACTACTACTACTACTACTACTACTACTACTAGTGTTGTTGCTCCTTAGTGCTTTACATTTGTTATTGTTACATCAATGTTGCTACAACTGTGATAATCTAAAAGTCATCGACTACAATTGTATATATTTATTACCGAGAACCATTAAACTATGCACAAAATGCTCCATGGTCTTTTCATTGTTACATATGGCAGGTGCACTGTGGATTCTGGCCAGTTGATCACACACATTTACCCCATAACTACAGAACAACTTATAAATACGCTATATGTTACATGCTTCCAAAACCAAAACAGAAACACGAGTACAATTTTGAAGACGATGCAAGAAATATTCTGTTAAATATTTGGACTTAAATTTGATTGGCTTCCAGTCTTATTTTTTTAATTTTGTTTTGTAAACAATTATATCTGATCTGTACTCTACAGTGGAACATTTATGTCATAGTCACGTGATTTTGGAGTCAAATGACTGTAGTCTTTTAATTGAGACCCATTTCTAGCTATGCACGCACCCCCCAGTTCTAGATAAACGCCGCCCACTTTGTACAGGCGTTCGAAACGATTTTAACACTGATCAGTGAATTTCCAAACTCTCAATTTCAAGCTAACTATCCAAGTAAGCTGCTGAAGGCGCTGAAAGTAATTTGGCTGCACGTGAAACCATTGCGAGACAAACAAAGAGTAATCAAGGATTGTACACCCTCCAGTTTTTTGTCACATTGTAAAAAGCTTTCAGATTCCGTATTTTTTTCCACGGATCACACCCCAATGAGTGAAATTCTAACGTGCTGTCACACGCATTCTTGTGCTAAAATTTGAGCAAACTCGGGCCGGAGATATCCAAGTTCTTTTATCCGGATCTCGGGGAAAGTAAGGAAATCATCGTACATGGCAAGTTCCTTCCTTGTGTTAAGATTTGAGCCAAATTAAATCAGTAGTTTCTGAGATACAGGTACAGACAGACCTAACGCGCGCACAATTGCAATGACCTCGTCCACTCCCGATGGTAATTAATTTAAAAAACAAGATGTTTATTAAATTGTAAATGTGTCATTTCATCGTGACGTCAGATAACAAGTGACGTATTTTGATTATGACGTCATTACTTGACTGACATGTCTGCTCCCTCCATGCCACCCTTTAATGGCTGAATTTAGTAAAGAAAATCTAAATATTTCCTTATTGAATATTCATTTGCAGGCCATTTTTGAAAATTTACATCTGAAATAGCTAAAACTAAGGGAGCCATTCACCCTCTTAACTAAGGTTACTGAGAGTTACTTCCCTTAGTCATTATATATTATATAAATATCGAGGGAGTTAACTCTGGACCTGGCGATCGAAACATTTAGATGACAATATTGTCATAGGTGTTAGATGGAACAAAAAATATTCAAATGTGCCATCATACAACAGTATTTTTGAAATTTTACTTTTGAAATGGCTGCAAAGGGACATTCCTCAAGACCACTACAGAGGTCGGTTTGGACCGGTTTCGTCATGAACTGGTTAAGGAACCAGTCATTTTTTACTTAGTTCTTTCCCTTCAGTTGAATTTGGTTGTATGAAACAACGACTTTTATTTCCTAGTTCATCGTATCACCATTCCCGGTTGCCACAGATTGGAATCATGCCGTCTCAAAGGGGGGTAACTGCATAATATTAGCAGCATTATTCATGTTGATATGGTTACGCCATTGATCCCTTAAACCCTTTAACCCGTAAATTTTCTCAAGGAAATTTCAACTTTCACATAGAAAATGTCCATTTGCAGACCAAAAGAAGATTAGTTTTGAAAATTTATCACTAGAACGACTGGCTCGGTTAAATTTTCAAAAATAGTCTTCAGCCAATGGACTTTTCCGGCTTTGGCTATGCCCCGCCCATTTCTAGCTAAGCTCCACCCACACCTCGCTCGTGTTGGGATCGATCGATCTTTGAACACCCTGACTATTAATTTCCAAAAAAAACTACACAGGTAAGCTGTTGAATATTTTGAAAGTAATTTGACTGGGCGCTGTTGCTGCCTTACAGCATGTTTATTAAATAACAAAGAATTACAAAGACATACAATTCATACAACGTGTCGGACTATTTGAGATTTGATGACTGTCTATATGGAAGTATGCAACCCTTTGTGACGTTATGATTGTGACGTCATCATACAAGTGATTATGACGTCATACGAAAGGTGAATTAACCCTTCATTATCAGGCGAGACAAAAAGCCTAATCAATGGTCCTGAGAAATATCCATTTGCAGGACAAGAGGTAATTTTTTGAAAATTTACCACTGGAATAACTGGCTCGGTAACCGAGCCAGTCATTCCTGTGATAAATTTTCAAAATCTATCTTCTTTTCCCGCAAGTGAACATTCACTAAGCACATGTTTAAATTTTCTTGAAGAATATGGCCATTAAAGGGAAGATTTTTGAAAATCTGGTCAACAAAATTATATAAAGGATTTCCTAAAAATCCGATTAGAGAAAAATTTCCTATAAAAATAGGAACAATCTCATCCCTGATATGAGAAACCAGGGTCGTTGATTGGCAAGCATCATCTCATGCAAGTTGAAGATTAGGGATCACGATACTGGTTCAGGCAGGATCCATTACATAGGTAGCTCATGTGCATAGCATGGCTTTCAAACCTGCCTTATGCTGCAGGTTACTACTTCCATGTTCTCGAAACCTTGGAAATAATGGAGGAATACAGTTTATCTATCAATCATATGACGTCATAATCAACAACGTCACATTTATGTTGACGTCATAATCAATGGACCTTTCCAGTTTTAGCTTTGCCCCGCCCACCCACACATGTCGGACTACTAGCCGTTAAAGACGGACTATATCTAGTCATTCATGATGCCATGATTATGCCGTCATCATAGACGTCACGTAGCTGATCATGATATCATATGACGTCATATGATAGATGGATAAACTTGGAACGGTCCATTACGTCATGAATGACGTAATATAGTTCGTCACAAACGACAAGTTCTATGAATTGCGTGTCTACTTAATAAACGTTATGTTGAATATTTTGACACTACCACTTTAAAAAAAATTTCGGGGATATTGTAATCGCTTCCGTCCGTTTGTCTGTCCGTCCATCACGCTATCTCCTCCCAAACCATTGGGTGGAATTAAATCAAATTGGGTATGTGGCTTACTCATGATTCCGCTTTGCAAGACGATATTTAGATTTGGCTCCGGCCCCAGGGGTGTGTGTGTGTGTGTGTGTGTGTGTGTGTGTGTGTGTGTGTGTGTGTGTGTGTGTGTGTCAGTGTCAAATTTTACCTGCGGAAATTGATTGTAATGCATCTCATCCGAAACCGTTGGACAGAATTCAACCAAATTTGGTCTGTGGGTTGCGCATATCAATGTGGAGTACATGAGCACATTTACATTTAGCCCTGCCCCCAGGGGTGGGTGGGGTAAAAAATGTATTGCAATACAACTCCTCTGACACTGTTGGACGGAATTCAACCAAATTTAGTGTCAGTTACCCATATCAATGTGGAGTTGATGAGCACATCTACATTTAGCCCCGTCCCCAGGGGAAGGATCAAAAGGTCATGACATTGATTGTAATGCAACTCCTCTGAAATCGTTAGACTGAAACTCAACCAAATTTGATATCCGAGTTACCCATATGAGTGCAGAGTGCAAGAGGCCATTTAGATTTGGCTCCGCCCCGGAATCATTGGACGGAATTCAACCAAATGTGGTATGTGAGTTACCCGTATCAATGTGGAGTGGATGAGCGCATTTACATTTGTCCCCGCCACAAGGGGTGGGGATGGGGTCAATACGGTCAGGAAATTGATTGTAATGCAACTCTTGACACTATTGCACGAAATTCAACCAAATGTGATATGTGAGTTACCCATATGATTGCCGAGCGCAAAATGACGTTTACATTTGGCTCCGTCCGCGGGGTGAGTTGTGGGGTGTGTCAAAAGGTCAAAGAGCGAATGTGGGGATTTGCGATGACGCGTCATCGACCGATCAATCTAGTTTGACCTAGCGCTGTTGCTGCCTATATAGTTTTCCCGGAAATTGAGATTTAGGGAGTGCTGGAATCGATTGGTCACAACACGGGAAAAGCGTGGCTGGAGCTTAGGTAGAGATGGGCTGGGTATAGCAAAAACTGAATTGCTTCATTGCTAACTGATTTAAGAGACATAGTTCAGTGAAGACTTAATGCCGGGTCATAGATTCATTTCTAGCTATGTCACATCCACTTCTATTTAAGTTCTGCTTAACTTTGTATGGCTGTTGCAATCGAATCGACACCTTGAACACCTCGATTCCTAGAAGCTAAATTTCAAGGTAACGCTACCAGTTAAATGTTTCAAAATATTCAACAGAATGTTTATTAAATTGAAAATTAATCAGACATGCAATGTACCTTTCCAGTATGACCCGCTCATCTCAATCGAAGCTCCACCCGTACCACGTCCGCGTTGGGATCGATCTGACTATCAATTTCTAGAAAACTATACATGTAAGCTGTTGAATATTTTGAAACTAATTCACCAAGTTAAATTAGTTGCAAAACATTCAACAGAATATTTATTAAATATAGTAGACATACAATTCGTACAACGCATAGTCGGTCTTCAAATAAGCGTTCGTGACGTACTTAACTACGTCATTCATTATGATGTCATTCTACACGGCACATAGTTGATTATGATGTCATATGATGGATGGATAAAGTGGAAAGGTCCCCCCCCTCCCCCACACCCGCTTCGATTTGACACACATATTAACACAATAACGGTTGTAACAGAAAACGCAGTTGACGTTGCTACAACAACCATTTCCAGTTACTTTAGTTTGTCACCTAATGTAAGTTAGTTCAAAATAGAAAATGGACTTTTGGGGCCACATGACAATAGTTATTTCAGACATCTACTCTAACGACCATTCAGACATCTAATCTAACGACCACACTCGTGGAGAACCACCATGTTTTGCTTCCAAAAATCTGTTATAGACAGGTTTGACTGTACTGGACTTACGAAAAAATGGAATTTATGTCAAAATCAATTACATCATATGTAGGCCGATGCCACAATCAAAATGCGTAATGAATGACGTAACTAGGTCTGTCCCGAACCTATAAAGTCCGTTAGTTGTACGAATTGTATGTCTTTACTATTTAATAAACATTTTGAAACTAATTTGACTGGTCGCAGGAACAGAACCTAGTCAAATTAGTTTCAAAATATTCAACAGGTTATCTGTATAGTTACCTTGGCATTCTATGAAAAAAAATTCGGTGTTAAAAGTATATTTAAATCGATCCCAACGTGCCCAAAGCGTGGACAGACTTTGGCTAGAGCAGGGTTGCGCATAGCTAGAGCAGGGTGGGGCACAGCTAGAAGTAAATCCATGTCTTGCCTGATAGGATACAGGATGACAATCAGATTGCTAAGTCGAGCCAATTCTTCTGCTTCTCGTACGGCTCAACAAAAATCATTTGTAACTTATGTTTATATCCTGATTATTTAAAGAAGAAAAACGACGAAATTGTCAGAATAGATATTATAAGCATTTAATGCGACATTTGTTTCTGATTTAAGCACTGTCTATATACCTATGTATTGCTTCACACTCTGTATCCTCATGAAACTATAGCGTTCTGTGTTCACAGATACCAAGCTATAGCGTTCTGTGTTCACAGATACCAAGCGAAGTATCGCCTGGTTATGAAGAAATTCCATGCCGTTTTCAAATTAAATTTTAGGACCTTTAACGGTAAAGATTTGTTAAGAAAATTCAAATTTGAGCTTAGTGAATGGCCATTTACAGGATAAGAGAAGACAATTTTTGGCAAATTTAACACTGGAATGACTCGATTACCGAGCCAGTCATTCCACTGGTAAATTTTCAAAAATAGTATTTTCTTGACCTGCAAATGGACATTTATTAAGATTACTGTGGCGGCCGGTTTGACAATTAAAAAGTTAAACAATGTATTGCTACGATAGGCATGAATGCTACACTGCTAACCGTTTGACTAGCTACAGTGATCCGCCACCCACCCACCACCCCTACACAACCATTTAAACAACTAGAAACCTCTCAAACCCTTGAATGGTCAAGCTGGCCGAAAGCCGTCTCTATCGTGGTCTTCTAAAATGACCAGTTGCAGGTCAAGACGACAAAAATAATTTTCTTGGTAATTTGAACCTAAGCCGAGTAATCACGACTCGATAACTCAAAGTACTAATCGCACAAGCCTAATTTGGAGCTCAGTGAATTCCTATATAATTATTTTGCGTGTGCAAGACAAGCTAAGAAAAGGCTATTTTGAAAACTCAAAATTCCCTACCTCCATTAACCAGTTACCTATAAATCACAGGAGTTTTCTCCCTTGGCATAATAATGTGATCTCTAATGCCTAATCCATTTGATAATGCAGTTAACAATAATCTCTTATATCTGATAACCCTTTCACAAATGGCTAAAAATGATCAAACTTAAGACAACAGTATAAATACTTTGAAATTAGTTCTTTGACTGGAAGCTGTTAACGCCAGTGAAATTAATTTCAAAATACTCCCAGAAAACTTCATACATTAACAAGTTCTTTATATCTGGTTTATATGAACAATTCTGACTAGCCCACTAAGCATGTGATTAATGATGATGATGATGATATTACTATAGATACATGTATGATGAGCCAAATGTAAACATTGAACAAAACTAGAGACAGAATTATGTATTATGATATAATTAGTTATTTGTTCGCATCATTTTAACAACTGTGATATATAGACTTACAGTACAGGTAAAAAATATGTTAACATATTTCCTAAACAAAAACAGAAACATGATAGTTAGTAGAATTTTGAACACGCTGTAAGAAATGATCTGCTGAATATTTTGAACATAATTGGATTGGAAGACATTGCTGCCTGCACGGTCTTCCAATCCAATTATGTTCAAAATATTCAGCAGAACATTTCTAACCAAGTGTTCAAAATTCTACTAACATATTTCTGCTTTGGAAACCTATTTCTGAGCTGTACTGTACATGTTCTCTAAAACCTGGATCCATATTCACGAAGGGTACTGACTCGAGAAGAGAAACAGGCCTAAGTACGCATAAGACGTGTCTCAAAATCACCCACAAAATGTGACATTCTAATGGACTTTTCCAGTTTTAGCTATTCTCCGCCAATCCCTAGTTAAGCTCCACCCACACCTTGCCCGTTTTGGGATCAATCCGATCGATCCCCGAACGCCCTGACTATCAATTTCCAGAAAACTATACAAGCTGTTGAATATTAGTTTGGCAGCAATAGCATCCAGTCAAATTAGTTTCAAAATATTCAAAAGAATCTATTAAATAGTAAAGACATACAATTCATACTACGTGTCGGACTATTAAGACACCGTCCAGTCAAATTAGTTTCAAAATATTCAACAGAATGTTTATTAAATAGTAAAGACACAATTCATACTACGTGTCAGACTATTAAGACACCGTCCAGTCAAATTAGTTTCAAAATATTCAACAGAGTGTTTATTAAATAGTAGACATATAATTTATACTACATGTCGGACTATTATGCGTTTAAGACTAAATCAAGTCATTCATGCTGTAATTGATTATGACGTCATCCTACACGTCACATCACATAGTTGATTATAAAATCATATGATTGATGGATAAACTGGACAGGTCCATTGTACCATTGTTTATTTTACAACAGTCCTATGGTACGCATACTTTGTGAATACGGCCCAGATAATGTAAACAGTGCAGTAAACCTATACCATAGAAACTGTCCGTTTGCCGACCAAGAGAAGACTATTTTTGAAAATTTACCACTGGAATGACTGGCTCGGTAACCGAGCCAGTCATTCCAGTGGTAAATTTTCAAATCTAGTCGTCTCTTGGTCCGCAAATGGACATTTCTCAAGACCACTGTAGAAGCCATTTTGGGCTGATATGAGTATTAATGGGTTAAACTCTAACAAGTATGGAAAGAATTTCTGGAAGCGCAAATCCACACCAAATTCACGTCATGGGCTATAATACGTTCACTGATGAGTGAGTTCCCCAAATCTCATGTTCAACGCTACTATAACGAAAATACTGTTGAATATTTTGTAATTGGTTTCACTGGAAGCCGTTGTTGGCTTCCAGTCAAATTAATTTCAAAATATTCAACAGAATAAGTTTCGTATTGTAAAGAATATATTTTTAAGGGATTTGTCGGTGAAAAAGCTATGGGCAAGGGCAGGTAATCCGATAGTGAAACACAACTACAGCTGCTCCATGGATAACTGATATGCCAAGTTGTCCTAGCTGCTTGATTCAGATCGCATGAATGGAGTTATACTTTATGTATTCTAACCTTTTAATCCCTTTAACACTCATATCAGCCAAAAAAGGATTCTGCTGTGGTCGTGGGAAATGTACTTTTGCAGACCAAGAGAAGACGATTTTTTGAAAATTTACAACTGGAATAACTGGCTCGCTTAGTCGGTCATCCCAGTAGTAAATTTTCAAGCAAACTTTAAATGGTTAAATGGTAGACGCTTAAAATCAGCCTCTGCAGTTGTCTTGAGGAATGCAGTTCAAAAGAAAACAATTTTTGAAATTTTACCTCTAGAATCGCCAATGGTAAATGTAAATTAGTCTTCTTTTGCCCTTTTGAAAATACATAATGGAATTAAGGGCATCTCTATATTTTGTGAAAATGGATATAAATAAGGGAGGTAAATCTTCACCATGTTAATTTAGATGTTCAGAGTTATTTCCCTGAGTCGTGATATATTAACGAAATAAGGGATGTAACCCTTCACTATGTTAAATAAGATGTTTAGAGTTACTTCCCTGAGTGAAATATTAGCTAAAAATACGGGAGGTAACCTGTCACCATCTTAACTAAGGTTGCTGAGAGTTGCTTCCCTTAGTAATTATATACAACATAAATTTCAAGGGAGTAACTCTGGAATTTGAAAACGAATCTGAGCAATTGTCACATCACAGAAATTAGATGGCAATATGAAGACATGAGCTAGATTTGGTGTTAAATGGTTCAGAAATAACATAAAATACAATCTTTGTTTACACTGGAACAACATACCAACAGACAGGTGGAAAGAAGCTCAGTGATCCGCCAACGCTAAGGCTCATCTGACAAGTCAGCTGACCTAAAAATAATCTTCCCTTGGTCTGCAAATGGACATTCATCAAGACCACGGCAACGGCCGGTTTGACAATTAGTGGAATAATGGTCAAGAAAAAACAATCCATTTGCAAGCCAAGAGGATAGTTTTGAAAATTTACAACTGGAATGACTGACTCAGTTATCCAACTGTAAATCTTCCAAAATACCATTCTATTAGCTTGTAAATGGACAATTAAAAAAACCACTGCAGAGGCCAGCATTTGGCTGGCTTGACAATAAATGAGCTAACCCTTGAATTTATTCAAGAAAATTCCAATTTTCTCATAGAAAATGTCTATTTGCAGAACAATAGGATTATTTTTGAAAATTTACCACTGGAATGACTGTTATCGAGCCAGTCATTCCAGTGTAAAATGTTCAAAAATAGTCTTCTCTTGGTCTGCAAATGGACATTTCTCAAGACCACTACTAAAGCCACTTTTGGTGTTAAAGGGTTAACCGCATGCAAGTGAATTCACATAAACTAATTCTTAAATGCTTTAACCCTTTAACATTCAAATTTGTTCAAGAAGGAAATTTCAATTTTTCTCAAAGAAAATGTGCATTTGCGGATCAAAAGAAGACGATTTTTGAAAATTTATCACTGGAATGACTGGCTCGGCTATCGAGCCAGTCATTCCAGTGGTAAATTTTCAAAAATAGTCTTCTCTTGGTCCGGAAATGGACATTTCTCAAGACCACTGCTTGAGCTATTTTTAGCTGATATGGTGTTAAAGGGTTAATAAATCACAAGTCAGAAGTAACTTTAAATGTTTATAAAACAAAATAAAATTTACTGTTAAATATTTTGAACATAATTGTATTGGAAGACAAAATATTTCCAACATTGTGTTCAAAATTCTACAAACTCACCAGAGCTGTTTTAAACTAAGCAGGGGTTTTGTGTTTTCGGCCATCATGAGTACTGAAATAGCCAATTACTCAATTAATTTCAGTTCTACATGTATGTGTAACAATTTAGCTAAGTAAACCCAATTAAATTAAAAAAAAAATTTCAAAATTTCTACGACTGAATTTACTTAACAACTGAAAAGCTTATAAAGAGCTCTGTAACTAACCTATTTCTGATTTCTTTTGGAAACACGTTGACTGATTTATGAGGTGTACTGTACACCTCAATCGCATCCATAAATTCTATGTACACTCACATGTGAACACCATAAAGCCCCAAGCACAAAACCAGTCAGATATTAATTATGAACAATTATTTGATCAGCAGACTTTAATTAAATCATCAACAGCGCTTACAAAGTGCTATTTAACAAGAAATTACATCAGTATTTAATTATTTATATATTTAGAATATGTACAGATTTTATTTTACCCATTACATTCGACATAATTTACACATTTATAATTACAGAGTATTATTTTTAACTTATTATTAATATTATTATTAATATTATTATTATTATTATTATTAATATTATTAGTGGTAGTAAGAACTACAGTGGTAGTACATTTAAATAACATTACATGTACATTCTGAGTCGCTGGAGCTAATAACTCTGAATACTAGAATATAATGGATGAGAAGGACCTCGAGACATAGATCCAATCAGTCGTTAATCAAACCTATGCTTAATTATAGACCGGCCAATCAGAGGAAAAATCCCGAAATATGATGATATGCAATTGATGACCCTGTAACATATGATTTTACTGGATAAGCTTATACATTACAGCCCATAAATAAGTTACAATGTTTCCAATACAAAAGCAGAAACATGTGGTAGTTAGTAAAGAAATGTTCTGTTGAATATTTTGAACATAATTGGACTGGTAGACGTTGTAGCAATGCCTTCCAGGTCCAATTATGTTCAAAATATTCAACAGTATGTTATATTTTGTTTTACAAACATTGTTATTTCCTAGCTGCAGTGTTGAAGATTAGCAGGGGTCTGATAGCCCGTGGCTTCCAGATTTTCGATTGGGCTACACAAATTTCAAACTCACTAGCTCAGGTGGAGACCGAAATTTTTCAATCCATATTTTAAGATTGCGAACAGAAAATCATTATTATATATCTGACAAGCCTATTGCAGGTTGAGCTAATATTATTAATCTTGAAAACAACGTCTTTTAACACTTTCTACATTAGTAAATCCTAAATTATTATATTCTGGTTTTCTAAATGTTGGCCCCTGTGTGCAGATGCATAAAATGACAACAATGGGGCCTTTGAAACTTTGTCTGGACCCCTTACGTTTTGCTTTTAGGGGCTCAGGTGGCTACATGATTCAACAGGGTTCCCACAGGTTTTTGAAAATTTAATTCACGGTCTTTTCAAGGACTTAAGGTCAATAAAAAGAATTTTCAAGGACTTTTTAAAGGTACCAGTACGTCCTCCTTTACACCCCTTCTGGTCGTCTTTTCCTCTCACATAATCCTTTATTATCACATTTTAATGACATAATTTTACACTAAATTCTGAATTTAAAAATGTGATTAAAATACGTAATGTATAAATTTCATCAATAATTTTCGCTTGGTCTGCCATAGCTGGGAAAGTTGGATGATGACAAATTCAAGGGTTTCACAAGGAAATTTTCAATTTTGGCTAAATTCAAAGAGGTTCAAGGCCTTGAAAATGCAATATATTTTTTCAAGAGATTTCAAGGTTGTGGGAACCATGTGTTAAAAGGCTAAATCTTCATCACTGTTAAGCTGTAGGTACACATGTACTGTAGTATATGTAAATTCCTGTATTAATTTCTTATGTTAGCACTAAGCAGTCACCACCATCGGGGTGCGGGTGTGAGGACAGTGGGAGTACTACTGTCGACCGGAAGTTTTTGTGTATATATATTACAACAAACAAAATCACACAAATATATTTCTAATAGCACTTCATATTTGACTAGTACTGTTACTAATGGCCGATATTAGTTTTTATAGTGGCCTTTATATTTGGAATGCTTAAGCATAAATACAATACTTAATATGCCTAAATTATCTTTTAAATATTCACTAGAATATTTCTTACAGCGTAAGGAATTTCTTGCAACTATCCTTTCTGATTGAGAGTTGCTATGTTTCGTGTGCCTAAATATTTGGCATTAGAATTATCAGTATAAATAACTCTTTAAATCTTAAGTTTGTTGAAGAAAACGTTCTCATAGAAATAGTCTATTTGCAGGCCAAGAAGTATTATTATTTGAAATTTCCCACTGGAATGACTGGCTCGACTATCGACCCAGTTATTCCAGTGGTAAATTAAAAAAAAAAAATATTTCTTGGCCTACAAATGGACATTCCTCAAAACCAATGCAAAAACTGGTTTTGCCCAGTTTGGCCATTAAAGGGTTAAAACAAATTCATCAAGTTAACAATATGGTGGTTACAATTAACACATTTCATTCTGAATTCAAAGAAACCAGTCCTCGTTTCCGGGCATCTTTGAGCATGACAACTGTTGAATAATTTGAGAACAGTTCTTGCTAGCTACGATAGCACATTGATTCAGTCACATTATTCTCAAAATCATCGACACGATATTGACTCTGTGATCAATATCATTAACATACATTGTACAGAATGAAATGTGTTAACCGTCCTACCTCAGCATCTATAATGCATAAACCTGTATATACGGGACTGTAAGTTATGAAGTTAAAATAATAACACCTAATTTTTGTATACACATCCGCCTCAGTAACCCACTCTCCAAGCAGTTAACTAACGCATGATTTTTAAACTAACTCCAATAACACCGTTAATAAACCTCTGCCTCTTATTATCCCATGTTTTTAAAAAGGGGAGTGGATGTTACAATCGCTTCCATCTGGATATCTCCTAAACCACTTGGTAGAATTCAATCAAATTTGTTATGTGAGTTACCCATATGATTGGCGATTGCAGGACGACATTTACATTAGTTTCCGCCAACAGGGTAGCAGTGGGGGGGGGCAGTATGGGGGGGGGGGTTTCAGAAAGTTAGAGTTGGTGTAATTCAACCAAATTTGCTATGTTAGTTAGCCATATGATAGCGGATTGTGAGGCGATGTTTACATTAGGCTTACGCCTCGGTGGGGGTGGGGAGGAACAGCAAAGTTGGTGAGTCTCTGGATCTGCGATCGTGTGCCATCAATGTTTGCCATTTCCAATAACATAGAAACAATTAATGATTAATGTATTGTATAATTTTGCCAAATAATTTGAAATCGCTTCAACAGAAAAATTTATTCTACGTACGTTATAAGGGTTTCAATTTTCATGACCAATTTTAACATTTACCACTCTAATGTCAAAATTTTTAATTTTCAAATTAAACTAAGATAAACTAGTGTTCATTTTTCAACAAATTTGGTGGAAGATGGTGCTGTCATAGACAGCAACACCGTCCACCAAAATTGTTGGAAAATGTACACAAGTTTCTTTGCTATTGACAATGTAAATGATAGAATAGTGACACCAGAGTGGTAAGGGTTAACCATTAAAGCGGTTGTCTTGCGATTGAGACTGGGGATTTAAATGGCTAATGTAAATGAATAGGGACATTTTCTCATTTTCTGATAATGATACGGCATGACTACCAGCACTGCTTATTTGCACGAATCAAACTTTCTAAATCTACTTTGTAATGTAAAGATACAACAATTATCGGGTTGCGTATAAATGGAAACTGAAAATGCCAGAAAATGAATCACAATCTGCTTTGAAAATGGGGATATATATGGTTGACAAGAGCTACATGTATACACCTTCCTAATCATTTAACCAATGAGTTTTCATATACATCTATTATTATTATTATTATTATTACAGGAGTGAATATTTTGATATATACGTGAATTCATACCGCTAACAACATGGTTGCATATAACATACATATACTCTGTGCTTATGCGTATGACATTCTTGAGCTACAGACTGTACATGAACGGTACAAGTGATTCCTGCTTTTAACCATTTAAAAACTTAATAGATAAATTTTGTCAAGTACATTTAAATATGTGCCTATTGAATACCCATTTACAGGCAAAGAAAATAGAATTTGTGAAAATTTACCACTGGAATGACTGGCTCGGTTATCGACTCAGTTATTATAGCAGTAAATTTTCAAAGATTGTATTCTCTTGGCCTGTAAATGGCCATTCGATCCAGAAGAACATAACACAGGGCAGTTTTGGCTGGCTTGACCATTAAAGGGTTAATTCTCAAATTTGTTCAAGAAAATTAAAATTTTTTCATAGAAAATGTCAATTTGCAGATCTATTAAGACGATTAAGTTTTAATATTTACCACTAGTACAACTGATAGCCGAGCCAGTTATTCCAGTGATACATTTTCAAACATAAATCTGAGTGAAAATGGATATTTCTAAAAAAACTACAGAAGCTGCTTTGGCCAGCTCTAGGGTGACTTAATAGGTTAAACTACTCTCTAGCTGAGTCAAATCCGCTTTACCCCTCTCACCGATGAATTCCCCATATCTCATTTTCAAGTCAATCTTACAGGAAAACAACTGAGAATATTTTGAAATTAATTTGACTGAGGCTGTTGTTGCCACAGGTTCCGCTCAAATTATACTTTCAAGATATTCAACAGCTTTCTTGTATTGTTACTTGTCGTGAAAATAGAAACTGAACTTTTTGGCCAGACCAATTTAATGTTTTGTTTTACGAAATTTACCACCACCTACAATTCAAGATCAGAGATGGGGGGGGGGGGGGGGGGGGGGGGAAATATAAAAATAATGCACAATTTCAAGCTTTTACAGTATTAAAACTATTAATCTTTTCATCAAGTTAATTGAAAAGATTGATCAAGAAAATCCAAAATATTTTCTCAGTGAGTGTCCATTTGCAGGGCAAGACTAATTTTTTGAAAATTTACCACTGGATTGCTGCCTCATTAAACAAGTCAGCCATTTCAGCGATAAATTCTCAAAAATAGTTTTCTCTTTCCTGCAAATGGACATTTCTCAAGACCATTACAAAGCCATTTAAAGGGTTAACAAAACTACAGAGAACAGAGTTACGGAAAATTCTACGGAATTCTGAGTGACAAGGCTTTGGCTGTCAAAAATCATTACATGTAGATGGAAAGAATGTTGAAAATATTGCCTTAAAATTCCCACATTATTTTTTTCCTTATATATGGGGGAACCCCTTACCTCTCTATAGGGCTTCACGATATACATATACAGATATTAAATCAAATACATGTAGCTATACCGTTAGCCATATCGATATGATTTTGCTGATAAAACCGTTATAACATTCTGCTTCCATTAGCAAGATTCAATAGTAAATCTGTCTAACGAGATAAGCGGCTGCTCTTCGAATGAGAAAATCATATTTTACCTGTATTCAGCTACCACATTTTCTTATTTATCCAGACCTGTCAAATTGTTGTATGAAGGCTAGTGACATTGATAAATTAACGATTACTGCTACAAAGATTGGCTATTTATAAGAATGCATTTCTTGCAAAAATAGAATAAAACTTATTTTAATTAACCTCATAGTACACGACAGGGGATGGTTAAAAATGTCTAAAATATTTCTTTTCTTGCGCTAATATTTTATAATTTTGGCCCATTGTTTGCTTGAAAATTATAATTTCAAATGAATATTTTGCGTCATAATACCTTACATGTATTTCAATTACTACAGCCTGGTTAGTTAGAGATTTCACGGAATTGCACAAATTTGTAGTGACCGCCCAACGGTCCAAGTAAAGAGGAACCAACGATATGAGAAAAACGTCTCAATCCCTGTGAGCTCTATTCCCTTTTTATGTTGGCGGGTTGCTAGATATCGATCAATACAAGCTACTCTAATGAATGTGAGCATAGGCCTATGTATTCTCAGCATACGGTGCTCTATTTAGTACATGTACATGTAAATGATATAAATTATACACATGCACGGAGATTTCTACGATTCCTGGTGGTTGCGTCCCGCCGCAAATTCCTCCTACATGTATAAAGCATAGGTTTTTGTGGACAGTTTATTTATTATTCTGGCATATATCAGTATAAGTTGACAGGAAAATGAGTAAAACATAGGTTTACAGCCATATCCACTCATCTTTGCCATTCAAATATCAACAGGTTTAGCTGTTCATAAAGTCTATTTGGGTGAGTGCATATACATGTATGGGACGAGGTCACTGGTTATCGCATGATCTGTGCAGGTCATGGAAAGAGTTGTAATTTTGTGACAAACTTGAATTGTTTGCAGGGCTGATTTTGGTGGGATTTAAGCCATTTTGGGATATGATTTAACTGATGACAGTTATAATTTAGCGCTTAATATCGGGATTTGTGTAATTTCTTGGGGTTTATTGTGGAAATTTGTAATGTTCAGTGACTTTCAGGTGCGCTGATATACGCTGCATACATTGTATGGCATCATACTATCCAAGCCGTACTCTTTTTTACAATCGCAGTAATACTGATATTAAAGGTATATGGTATACAAATTGACATCGATACCGGTATTCATTTTTCTAATACCGTGAAACCCTATCTCTCTATTAAATTAAAAGATGAATTGGTGTTTTTCAACAAATCTGGTGGCAACATTGTCCACCAAAATCAATAATATAAATTCATCTGATTCTAATATAAATATAAGTCGAATTTATATAGTGAAATGAGTAATCGAATTAATCAATTGTGCTATTTACATTATAATTAGTGGTCAAAACCTGACTACATTTAAATCTATAATTTAATTAATTCTTCTCGATCTATGCAAAAGCAAGTGCATTATAGAAGAAACACTACAGTTGTACGTAATTAGTCAAAACTGTCTCGCTGCTGCAAGCCACCAGACAATAATTTTAATGAGCAAAAACTCTTAACTTGTTGAATATTTTGAAAACAGTATGACTGAAAGTTGTTGGTGGCTTAGCCAAAAACAACATTCAATCAAATTGTTTTCAAAATATTTAGCAGTTCCAGAGATATAATCCTTGGCAGATGTCATCTGCAAACACTCAACATGGATAACCCTTTGAACCATGATCACCCACCTAGCATATCAATGGACCTTTCCAGTTTTACATGTAGCTATGCCCCGCCCCTCTCTAGCTAAAATGTTGGGATCGATTGATCTCTGAACTCCCTGACTATCAATTTCCAGAAAAATATGCAGTTAAGCTGTTGAATATTTTGAAACTAATTCGCCTAGGTGCGGTTGCTGCCATAGGCGGCAGCAAAAGCGCCCAATCACATCAGTTTCAAAATGTTCAATAGCATCGTTTAGTCAGGGTCAGTGTAAAAAATATTTTTTTCGTTCAGAATTTTTGGGGATTTGTAAAACTATGTATTTTCGGAAAGCTTTTAATGTGTCAATTTCAAAAACCAATGTTTGCATTTGCACAAAAGTCTTCATGGCGGCCATCTTGAATTTCAAAATGGCCGCCATCGAAAATCTTTGAAATCCAATATATCTGCAACCATATGACCTAGATTAAGAATTATGATGTCTATATCTGTTTTCTGGGTCATTGAATGCATTGGTAACATTTATAATAAACTTCAAATAACAGAAATCATGTTTTGGTAGATAAGTCCTGACTTAATATGTAATTTACAGACAGCACCTGCAAATTTGTAACTTTTTGTGATAATGTTGCAATGATGAATTTTATTTGGCATATAACAGTTATCTCACCAATTTAATCTAAGTATTCAAGCAACAATCAATGTGCTGCATCAGTTGATGTCTACCTAGCAACATTGGCGTCATCTTCATCATCTGATATAGAGACATCAACGATTGAGTCATCATTTTCACACTCTGCGCTGCATTGACAAAGCTCAGTGCATGGTAAGTCTTTGGATTTGCACGAGCATCGATGAGAGGAACAATTCGATTTGCATTGACACCTAACCATCTCAATGAGAGACTTTGGAGCTGGTAAAACATCTGTTGTTTTTGCCTTTAGTTGGCCACCTGTCTTCTTGTAGTATCCATTCTGTAGTGGATCCCGAAACACATGATGTGAAATATCTGCCTGACCCCACACATTTGTCTGGACTTGTACTCTAAGGACATGCTGTTTCAAAGCACCAATAGTAGGCGGTAGACTTTCACTATCAGCAAGCTGCTTACAGAATACATGCCAACGTAACTCTGGGATGTTCTCGATTTTAATAGACTTTGGACAGTATGCAGCACACACAAATTTTTCCAGAGTTGAAAGTAGCTCATCTGTGACCTCAGTGCTTCTCGATAAATTCATCAGAGCGCCGATTACATCGCTGTCTGCCTTTAGGAAAAGCTTTAACCATGTTGATTTACCTATCCTAGAGAACCTGCCAATATTGTCTGCTCCAGTAAAGGCATGGAATGCGGGTAATGCTCTTCTTACTTTCTCCATGCCTAGAGTTTTCCATATAGCTTAATGGTACCAGAAACCATTGAGATAGACGTATATTTTTAGGTAGATTGTCATAATATGCTATTGCCAGCACTAAGACATCAGTGTCCGGAGAGAAAATCCCCAACTCTGCTGTATCAAGATTTCGCTGTGTTGCACATATGGCATGATAGATCATTAATGTATCAGCTTCCTCATGATTGTTGTTCTCAAAATGTAGGCTTCTATTACTTATCGTCTGGCCTGATGCTGATGCTATGACCAAGGTAGATGAGTCTTTCTTGTACTCAATAGTCTTCTCTGCCAGATACTGCACAAGGTCATTCTTTGTTTGGTCATGAGACAAAAATCTTGTCATAGGGATATGCTTGATACTGGTATCATCTTTGACTTGATATCTAATTGGATCCTTCCCATGTCGTCGTTTCTCTCTGGTCGTGTTTTTCAGGGAATCTGCTTGATACATGTATGTATCAAATACAAGAATGATCTCATCATATCCTGCTTATGATCATGTCGATAGTCACTTACAGGACTGGCGGTATGATCAGCGAACGAAAAGAAGAAGAAGAATCATAACCTGCTGTCAGACTCATTAACCTGTCATTAAAACATTTACTAAGGTCGTTGACTGTCACAATTGTTGCTGGTTTCTTTGCCAGCTTCTGGACAAGAACCATTCCATCCACAACTGCGATTCTCCTACTAGATTCCTTAGTTGCGACAGAAGTTGCTTCTGTTGCACCTAATAAGAGTGAATCCTCTGTGCTCTCGGTTTGTGGTGGGTCAGTCAGGAGCTTGATTAACTTCGACTTGTCGGTGCACTGTAGGACAGAGCCACACGGAGCAAACAGCGCCCTCGGTGTCAGTGTGAATTCAAAGTTGCCGATCGAATACTTCAAATCAATGTCTTGACTCGACTTTGCGAGAATCATCAGCCTAGCATATAGATCTTTAGTTTCCTTGAGATCAACAGCTTTGTCACGAATACATACTGTTGTCTTTTTGTTTCCAGATGTATACATCTTGTTTTTCTCACGCTTCACTGGTGCCCAAAGGCTTACCTCTCCATTAATGCGCTCTTTCACATACTCTTCATATAATGTCTGTCCTCTTTCGTCTACATCCAGGATTTGTGGTACCGACTCTTGTGGTACATAAGCAAGTGAGATAATGTTGTAGATCATGTCACCTTCAGCAGCGAAAGGATTACCATGAGTCAGTATGGCAGCCTTTATCGTGTCGATTGTGGTGTGTTCGTGTTTAACAGCACTTGCTCCAATGCCATGGTGATCTCTGACCTTGTCTTCTTGCAAATCAAATTGACACTTGAATTCCCGGGATAACCGTGACAGTTCTGGAGCAGCGAGGAAAAATCGCTGTCTCGCATTTGCATTGTTAGATATTCCAATTAGTCCTGAGTGCACTTTCATCATTTTGTTCAGATGCTCACATGCATGATCCGCACCAATTGAAGTGAATGGAATGTCATTCTTAGTCACTGCAATGTTTTCAGTTTCAAATTATTGCCATGTGTCTGGATGATTCTGCTTGAGTGCATATATATCTGCTATGTATCTTGGCCAAAGACGTTTGTATTTGATTCTATCAAAAGCAAAGAATAACTTGCTCAGTGCTTCTCCAGCTTCAAGATGAAGGGTCAGATCAGTATTTCAGGATGCTGCGACAAAGAAAAGGATTGTTTCCACACGGTGCAGATAGTTCATTAATGACTTGAACATCGCATGTTGGGACCTCTTTGTCACCCATGTCTGAAAGAGATTCAGCATATCAGTATTAGACAGCACTTGGAGAAGATTGCTATGAGCCGGCATCACTGATTCTGCCCGGCTGGCTTGGTTTGATTTACTGCATGCCTCTTCTATGTCATCTGTAGCTGATATGCATGCATCCCTTAGATTTGGATACTCTTTGAAGAATTCGTCAAAGACCAGTTCATACAATGCGATGTAAGAGTAGATATGAGCATGAATAGAACGTGAGCATTGCTTACATTTCAGGATTTGTGTCGTTGTGGTAGAGCTAAAGACATCAGCCTCGATCCATGCATCGTCTATTCCGGAATTCTCAATAGAAGTACCGAGAGCTCTCAATGCAGCCATGACGACATGGAGCTCACCAAGTCTTGGGATAACACCACTCTTTAAATTGGCGTTGACATCTACAAGCTGCACTGCTTTCTCATACAGGGCCATGTCAAAAGTAATGACTGTTAGATGGTCTTTAGCAACAGCCATCTCCTTCAATGTTTGTGCTTGTTTAATTACAGTCATTAGCGTTGACCATTCATGAGCCAGCTCTGGGAGAAGAGGCAATGCACCAACATTGGTTAGAGATCTACTTGATGACAGGAGTGAATTATACCCAGCCCACCCAGGAACCAAACACATCTCTTTCCTTTCATCCATCCTCGCAACAACAGATGCTATGACCCAACCCATATGGGTCAGCTGATAAGAGTCTGCACCACCGGTTTTACTCAACACAAAATTACTTTGCATTCCAGGTTGAGCCTTTGGTTTGACGCATGGCAACATAGATGTGTGTTGTGGTGTAATGGAAAAGCTCTGCATCACCAATGTTTAAAGGTGGTGCAATGGATTCCCCGGGTGCAGAAGCTTTTTGATAGACCGCAACAATTGTTCCATGTGTAGTACCTTTACCATCAATGGTATCCTCAGCAAAATCGGTGTTGTCCACAGCAAAGAAAACAAATGTCCCTTTCTTTAGAAATGGTGGTACATACAGATTATTGAATTGTCTCATGTTTTCGACAACTGAGTTAGCTATTGCTGTTTCTAGAAGCATGGTACAGTGGTAGGATATGCAACAGTTCTGTGCATGAAGACGATTCACAATCTTCTTATTCCTGGTGTCGTGATGCACAGATAATGCCAATCCTAGAACCTGAGAATTTTCTCTTCTTTGCTGGGATCTGAATTTTTCAGAAGAGGCAGCTTTAGGTTTATGCATCACTTGCCTATCCGATTTAAGTCCAAACATGAGGGTTTGACAAGATGTAAGCACTGCTCTATCAACGAGACACTCTGGTTTTGCTATCCAAACTATCTACAGGTCCAACCATTATCCATCGTATCAGTGTGTATAGTTCACATGCGATGTCATCCATATTGCTGGAAACAAGGACTGAACCAGGTTCACCATCATTCTTAGTGAACGTTGTGATGCTTTTTCGAACAATCTGTGCTGCCCTATAGATCGCCTTCATGCCTTCCATACCATCATCTTCACACATCGCAGAATGAACCATTTCTTCCTCACATGCTTCTAGCGAGTACAGAGCGGCTCACTTGCGCCTGTCCTTTTGAAGGACAGATCTTACATGATTTAGCTCAGAAAGGATTTTCTCTTTCAGCCACTGCCTACTAAATGTAGGCAGGGTTGGTAAGTTTTGGACACTAGTGGTTTAAACCATGGTTTAAACCGTCCGTTCAAAATCGGTTTTGGACACCTGAAAAGTGTCCAGAACTGTCCAAAACCTAAAATCCTGGTCAAAAATATTTCTCCATAAGCGTAAATTATATTTTAAGTTGATTAAAACCTGTTACTACCAGTAAAATTAGTTTCAAAAATATTCAGCAGGGTGTTTTCCTTATAATTGAGACTAGATTAGGGATTAAAACCTGGAAGACATACAACTGAATCTACTGATAGTGCATGTATTTGTCTAAACATTAAGTGCCTGTCTACCTGCTTTAAAATTGCCAACACATATATACACTGATCATACATGTAAGATCACAGCTCATACATGTAAGTGACAGTAAGTCTGTTAAGATGTTTTTACTACTATTAGCTGACTTAGCCCTGCTAGTTAAGTTTTCTCATTGCTTTTTGATAGCTATCATGTCTATGTTTATACTACAATATTCCTCTGATACATGTTTACACAACTAGCATACAGTGATTAACCTCTAGTCTGACAATTAATACAATTATCAGCTAATTTCATCACTATATAATTCTACTCCACTTTCATTATTCATTTCATCGTTATTATGGTGTTTTGTTTCTTTTATTGCATTATTACTAAGACTAGTAAGTACAATGTAAGCATGAATAAGCATAGTACAAATATGCTGAAATTAGTTTTGGACAGTTTAGGACTGGTTTAAACCCTTTAAGACAGGTTTTGGACAAAGTCTGTTCAAAATTAGTTTTGGACAGTCCAAAACCCAACCCTGAATGTAGGTGAATGATTGTCCAAGGATTTACGGTCAAACATGTTTATATATGTTATTTCTATGTCAGCCATAGACAGATATGCCCCATTTCGGGTGTGTGTATCAACAATATGGATAATTTCAATCAGACATGCCATTTGCCGGGAGAGATCATTCTCAGCATTTCTTGTAATATCTGAATCACGTAAAATGTGGAAAATATGCTTCCTCCAGCATGGCTTGTGATACCGGACATCAATTGCATGTGCATCACACGAGGAAAGCGAGGTATTTAACCTAGTAAGTAATGCTGTATCTTGTGCTATTTCCAATGCATCTCTTAGGGCTTTACCAGCATTGAGTTCGTAATTTGAACAACTGCTGATTATGATCGTCTGTCTGGCAGAAGAAACACAGTTCCTTACACAGTGGAATTGTCGAGGAATGTGTAAATACTGAAGTTGATGTCGATGCCTCATCAATAGCACTTTTCTTCTTTATCCCACGTTTCTTAGTAATGTAAGACCCACTAGATAGTGCATCCTCTATGCGATTTCGTGCACGTCGTATTTCTTCTTTGTTAGTGGAAGTAGCGTAACAACTGCGATGCCAACCCGCTTTATGTGAAGATAGGTCACCATATGTGCAGTCTAAGTCTTTTCTCAATTTCAATGTATGAACCATCTTTCAATGTTGCTCTCGCTTCGACTGCTTGCAACAAATTGGTAAATGAGTCTATTCTTGGATGCTGCACCATTGGTCCTTTAACAGTAGCATCTGTCTGGCATAAAATGCATAGCTTCCAGTTTTTGAACTCCTGTGTTGCATCAAGCTGTACATCGCTCATGATTTACTCAAATTTGATGACAAAATATATTTGATCAATGCTTATTGCAAGATTACAAACGATAATCCTGAAGATTATTGCTGTCTGATTATGCTTATTGCAAATCTATGAGCAGACGATAATTTGAACAACTTTTCTGCAAAAATTTGCTTTCAGTTTACTTTTACTGGTGAATTTGAAAATTACCCTGGGACATCCATTATTGTAAAATTGTGACACGCCGCTCACCATATACATACTCTGTCATAATATGTTTATTAATAAACATGATGACAATGTGATTACGTAGATAACAGGCCATTGGGCTATATCGTCATTCTATCCCCTCTATAGGATTACTATGGGCTACTGTTACCGTTAAATATTGTAACAAATATTGATTTAGAAAAAAGCTGCGACATTTGCAGATGTTGTGTGAAAATTGCTTATTATTTTGGGAATTATCAACCAAAACATTATTTCTGGCACCTGAAGTTTATTATAAATGTTACCAATGCATTCGTTGACCCAGAAAACCTAGATATAGACATCAAAATTGTGAATTTAGGGTACATGGTTGCAGATATATTGGATTTCGAAGGATTTAGATGGCGGCCAGTTTGAAAATTCAAGATGGCCGCCATGAAGACATCTATGGAAATGCAAACATTGGTTTTTGAAATTGGCATATAAAATGCTTTCCAAAAATATATAGTGTTACAAATCCCCAAAAATTCTGAACGAAAATACATAGTGAACCCTACTATTTATTAAATAGCAAAAACATACAATTCGTACGTGTCGGACTATTATTGTTGCAACAGCTCCCAGTCAAATGACTTTCAAAATATTCAGCATAATATGTATTATATATTAAATCATTAATTCTTTTTTTGTGCTCAGCCTTCAGGTTCAGAGGGTTAACCTTCAATGGACAAAAATTTTATAGAACGGTTCATCGGTCAACCAAAAATATTTTTGAAAATTTATGTTATTGAGCAACTCATTTCAGCGATACATTTTCTAATATATTCTTCTCTCGGCCTGTAAATGGACCCATCTCAAGATCACTGTTGAAGCTAGTTTTGGCAGGCTTGACCACTAGAGGCTTAAATGACCAACTAGAACTCCTGAGTGGACAACAAAGATCACATCAGTAGTCCTTTAAATTCAGATTCATTATTGAATTTGATGTGCCTCAATTTCAATTCAACTGCGTGTACGTAAATCATACACAAAATCTGTTGAATATTCTGATACCAATTTTACTGGAATCTGTTGTTGTCATAGAATGGCGGCCACAGCTCCCAGTAAAATTATTTTCAAACTATTCAAAAGATTATTCCGACACGTCATAAAGAACTTGTCATTTTTGATTTCTAACAGTTAACGGGATAAGCGAGGTGGTTACCTGAACACAGAAGTTCTTTGCCGTAGGAATTGCCAAAAGATGGTCAGCTTCCATCTGTCACAAGGATTAACCATCTCTTGGCCTCCGAGACGGTAGCCATTTCTAAGAGTTTTGCCTGTATATGTACTTCTATTATGAAAATGAGCAGCAAATTGGCGATTAACAATTGAAAATATTTGTAACAGTTTATTAATTGTCTTTTGATTTGGCCGTTGTATTGCTTGTCTGTCCTGCCGCTGATGAAATAACGTCTTCAGGTTCGTCTTCTGTATCTGTGTAATCGGTTGCCTGTTCACCAGGCCGCAATAACTTCCCGACATAATCATATTTCTCTGTAAGAAAGGAAAACAGCTTATATACATGTATATATTCAGGGGTGTAAATTTGTGGCGAACGGCTGAACGCGTTGAGGTTACGCAAACACGATTTTAGGAGACCTATATCCGTTCTATAGGATATTATAGACTATTTTCGTTCGCCATAAAAATATTCAGCACAGTAGGCTCTCGGTACGAAGTACACTTAGTATATTAATTGTTTTCATATCATAGACATAATACATGTAGTTACATGAAATAATTGATTCGTGTCATCAAAATATGTTCGGCGAAAGGCTTGTTGTTGTGGCAGACTTGCGGGTTATTGCGAGTCCCACAAGTCTGCCACAATAAAATGTGTATCCAGCTCTAAGGAATTTAGTAGATAGCTTTACCCTTCTTAGCTTGTACGCTTTAAACAGACAATTTACTGGAAATGCGATTTACTGGATATAAGGGTTACTACGCAACGGTTTTCTCGGTCGCTCCTAAGTAATGAACCACTTAAATATCGGGTGTTATTACTCTCAGAACCTAATCCAGTAATAATATATTGGGTCATATAACCCATCAAAGTAGGCGCTAAAATATTACTTTACTGCGTTTAAAAGCGGCACAGTGACTAGATTTTTTGTTCCGCCATTATCCATCAATGTTGATCGTGAGAGTCGCACAGATTGGTTGAAATAAATCATATGATTAATTCGTTATGAATGACAACGAGTCACGTGATCAAGATTTTACTACGATAGTAATTTTTCATCATGCCTAATGACAACGGATGGCCTGCGAGCCAATCATAAAATACGACTGCGCATTATCGATTATTATTGACTACGTCTGCGCGGTCGCGCCAGACATTTCTCATTACTGGTGAATTAGCAGACCCCCCTCTAGGCTGATTCGTGACAATTGTTATTGTTGAAATTAGTAACTGAGATCGTGCCTTTCTGTAAGAATGGAATGTTTACGTTACCGGACAGCTGTACAAGAGCTGATAATGCAATCTACTCGCCATTGACAGATAGAAATAGTGCTAGAAAAATATTTCTTCCAAAGACAGCGTATCTATCTCTACCAGTAACTAATATAGGTACTGGGAAGAGAGACCTACAGTTATACCTACAGTTATGGGACCAACTTTGTCCCAAAAGGGTCTAAATTTAGAAATCAATCTTGAGGTGAGCTTTATATACGAGATTGGCTTGCCCGCCATATTTTTCACTTTCCCCGGGCAAGCGTTAAGTTCATCATCATCATATTCTCGGGACATAGGCCACTAGAATACTGCGGTATTACACGCTATCGTATGCACAATATCATGCTCTATCTGGTACTCGCCGTTCAAGTTCAATATTATTTATTTCAAGATTTAGTACAGATTTACTGCTGACCGGGTAGTCTATATATTATTAGGTTACCAAATGTTGCCATGGGTTACCAAAGGTTACCATGGGTTACCTAAAATTTATTATTGCGTAACCTACCATGAGGTTGCCATATGTGCATTTGCGAGACCTACTTTAGGTTACCATAAAAAACTTTACAACCATGTATATTCTAAATAATTATCAATATTCTGAATGTAGAAAGAGGGCTAATTTAAACAATTAGGAAACACTGCACAATGCTAGTGCTGGTGCAGTATGGTAGACTTGAGAAACAACTTATAATTTTTTCAAAGATAAAATAAAACTTAAATGTTAAATATTTTGAATATCTTAATTGGATTGGCAGCAATGTCTTCCAATCCAATGGTGGTTTTAGCTATGCCCAGAATGACCCGCCCATCTCTAGCTAAGCTACAGCCACACTTTGCCGTGTTGGGATCAATCGATCCCTGCACTCTACGAATACCAATTTCCAGAAAACTGTACAGGTATGCTGTTGAATATTTTAAAACTAATTTCACTGGGGGCTGTTGCTGCCTATCGGGCCATTAACTAAGAAGTAGCATTTGAAAGGGTTTATAACAATTTTTGCAAAACCTGATATGTTCATCAACACGGCCAAGACATTGACCAATGAATAGAAGTTCATGTTCTAAAGGTCAAAATCCAAAATGGCCACCGGCCAATCGACTTCATATGAACAGACATATATGAATCCTATGCCCTACGGATGCTTTTTGCTACGTATGATTGAAATTGGCCCAAAAGTTCTGGAACATAAGACATTTTGAATTTCCCATTGCTTTAGTACGGGAGCATTTGGCGGGAAAAAGATCCAAGATGACCGCCAAACTATCTAAAACTAATATCGGATTCAAAATCCATCAAATAAAAAGATTCAACATGATCGGCAAAAATGATACATTTTGATTGGCCCACGAGGACCATGTTTTTTATGCATCACCTTCCCTTGAACAACGACCCTCAGTCCATAATCACAATGTACATGTACCTTCCAAATTTGGGCCTGATCCGTTCAGCAGTTCTGGAGTAGTCGTTTTCACAAAAACTATGGTAACCAGGTAAGTCATCCAAGATAGCCACCGAACTATTTGGCCAATCAAGTTCCCTTCAACAAATTTGATTAAGCGCTTGCCCTAGATAATATTTCATGAGTTTTGAATCGATCTCACAAGCAGTTTCGGAGATTTTTAAAGAAGTTTCTAAAAATCGGCCAAAATCCAAGACGGCCACGGGCCAAATCGCTTTCATTTAAACAGACTTGAATCTCTATGCGCTAATGACATGAAAGCTGCTTCCTCCCACCTATAACTGAAATCGGCCCAGTGGTTTTTGACAACTAGCTTAAAGAAAAAGTTGACGGACGAATGATGGACTGCCACCATGTCATAAGCTAACATGGCCTTTTAGGCAGAAACAGCACCTAGTCAAATTAGTTTCAAAATATTCTACCGCTAACATGCATTGTTGATACATGTAGTCAGGAAGTTCAGGGATTGATCGATTAAAAAAACCAGGGTGAGGTGTGGGTGGAGCTTAGCTAAAGATTGGCTGGGAATTACTGCATATGTATAGTAGCTAAACGTGGATTCCTTTATTATGTTGTAATCTGCTTAAGTAACGCTTTAATGGTAATACCGGTAAAAACTGTGGTCCTGTGGAATGTCCATTTACAGGCCAAAAGAATACAATTTCTGAAAGTTTACCAATGGAATGACTGGCTTGATAACTGAGCCAGTCATTCCAGTGATGATTTTTCAAAAATTGCATTCTCTTGGCTTGTAAATGGACATTCAATCAGAAAATCTTTAGATTTTTTAGACAAAATTTGACCATTAACCCTTTAGCCCTCATAACGGCTTCTGCAGTGGTCTGGAGAAATGCCAAATTGCAGACCAAGGCTATTTTTTTTAATTTACCACTGGAATGACCAGCTCGATAACCGGTCTGCAAATGGACACTTTCTATGACAAAATTAAATCTATAAAATGACGACCTACATGTACATGTATCATTAACTTGTCATGTTCGTATAAAATCATTAACCATGTGGTCATTCCAGTGGTAAATATTCGTCTCAAGATCACTGGAGAAGCCATCTTTGCCGGCACCACCTACAGTACTTGTACGAACCTTTGAATTGCATTTCCCATTCATTTACACTCTCCATTTGCATGGAATTCAGATCTGTCAGGTCATCATACTCATCCCTGACTGCGTCTTCGGTCAAAGAAAACGTCGCCAAGCCACGTGAAGCATCGTGACCAGCGAATACACCATACGGTCCACCTGCGAAATGGAATAAAATTTAACAACAATAAGTCTTCATTATGCACAAAATTAATCTTACATGTACCTAGATCTTGTTTTTAGTTTCACCACGAAGAGGCCAGGGTTAGAATTTTACAAAATCCTATACTAGTCCGCAGAACTGGTAGCCGTACGAAACTATACTAGTCCGCAAATAATTTTACAAGCCCATAAAATCAATAATAGTCAACATTATAATGGTAGGCAGGTATATTTTATGGATCAAATAGTTCCAGGTTGAGTGTCACTGCTCAACTCATCTACTCGCAACTCCTTTTCAAAGATTTGTTTTGCTTATATGACTTTTAGAGATAAGAAATAATACACTAAGTTGTACACAAATTTCAATCGGACTGGTTAGTCACGATAAAGTGCAAGTCTGTACAATTCTTTACTAGTCTTGGACTAGCGGACTACATGTAGTGTAAAATTCGAACCGTGGTGGCTGTGTTCCGGACAAATTAATTTTAAAATATTCAACAGCTTCTCTGTATGGTTGCCTTGGAAATGAGTTTTATAGGGATCCATCGGTGAATAGATTAAAGAAGTGATCAGCTTTGAGCGTACAAACACCGGGTTAGTGAAATTTGCTGCGGGATAGCAGTCATTGGTGCGCTATCCCATCCTGGTTAGTAGAAAAAATCCTTAAAATCTACCCCGTGGTAACGACTGTTCCATGTATGTGTTGTTAATTGGCTTGACCAGTGGGTTTAAAAGGCAAAAACAATGGTCTAGAGAGCTGGGAATGATTACAATTAAACTTATTTTAAGAAAATACATGTAGTCTTTCTAAAGAATTAACTCTGTCCTGGAGATGACAAATATTTGACATATATTACTTGCTGCTTGGCCATACCAGGAAAACTGTCATAGCAAGGTTACGTACATACTTTACATTAATATTCACACAAGTGACAAGTTTACTTTTACATCGTCAAACACATACGGGTATGTTCACAGTGTTGCCTGACATATGGGTCTCATAGGGCGAAAATATGAACTTTCAAGAAAGTAATTTATTTTGTTAATTTCTTGATCTACAACATGTTGGCCATAAACATATGAATTTTTACAACTCTGGGGCATCTATGTACATAGTTATCACCATTGTTAGTACCCTACCCTTTAGGCGGAAATCAAGGAATTTCACATCTAGGTTTCTTTTACCCAAGTACATGAAGAAAATGTATTGAGGAGAATGCTTCTAACTAATGAATACAACTGTATTTTTTAGAAACTCCTTAATATTAAACATATTTTTAACAAATAATACTTGATACTTGTTGGATATGAAAATGCCTGGATTTATATTGGGCACTGCATCCGTCAGTAAACTCATGTAAGACGTCTATCTGCACCTCTAGTTCACGAAGGTACTTTGCTACTTTACATCGTGCACAGAATTGTAGTCATGTGTAAGATCAGAGCTAATAACAAATACCTGGTTAAACACTAAACAGAATATTGGGATTGTTCTCTGCACCATCAGGTGTATGGTAGAACAAAAGGATTACATATATAGATGCCTGCTGTTGTCCAAAGTAAAGTGATTGTAGTTGATCCTGAAATTCACAAGCATAGTTTTCACTAGTCATGAATAGCTATAGCTTGCTTCAGTGGTTAGTAGGTCTTGCTTAATTAAAAAAGAAACCTCATGTTGCCACAGACTCCTGAACTTGTGGGAGGTGGATTCCCAAGAGTCTTAACAAGTGTTCAACAAATTCTTTAGGGGATCCTGTTTGACAGTAAGCCTCTGTCAGTCTTGCTAAACAACTCTGTAGTCAAACACTTGACTGTCTTGCCTTCTGATAGGAGCTCCTCTGGTAGCAAAGTAATCTTGCCTATACCACACTCACTACATGTATTGTGCTCGTTTCTTCTTCATACATCATTTCTCTTGTCTGATTTTGTCACTTTCTCTTTTCTTAGCAGATAGATCTCTCTCCTTGTGGGATTTTCGTGTGATAGAGGCACAGTCTGATTTTTCTGATTCTTTGGCATGGTAATTTAACCGTTTTTCTGCACATAATTGTTCTTTGATAATACATTCTGTCATAGAGTTTTGTTTTGTCCTCCTTTCTTTTCCTTGAAAGTTCAAGTCTTCCTTTCCCAGTGAGTTTGCATTTTGCTTTCCCCATTATAACTGGCTTATGCGTGTGTAATTCTCAACTGCAAAGGAACAGGGTTAGTAATAAATGAAAAGATGTAGTTGCCCGCAACGTATGATGCCATTTCATGCATTTTCAGGTTGCCCGCCGCAGATTAAGGTTTCCCGTATATGTTAGGCTAAATGACAGAAAATTAGAATTACTATTGCTTTGTCAAGTAAATTCTGAAGAATGGACACAATTATTGAGAAATGGCATTAAGCATACTGGTTACTCTTTCTAATACTTAAAAAAATAAATGCCTTAAAATGAAAAGTTAGTCAGTAGGTATCAAAAACACAGTATAATACTATTAGGCTGAGTATTTATCATGGGTGCCCTGTGTACCATTAACAGCCAAAGTCTAGTTGCCCTGTTGAAAAGCAGGTTGCCCTGGGAAACAGGGCAAAGGGACATTTCGATCGCTGAGGAAACACAAAAAATGTGATCATAAAGCTACACGCATAATTAACTACACTAGATACTGTACTGTAATAATAAAGTCATGTTATCTCTCTTTGTTCATGCAAACAGCAGGTGGAGAATGACACTGGTAGAAAATGTGACACTTTCAAAAATCTTAAAAAGTGTGACATTTTCTCTCAATGTCAATCTCCACTGGTTATTTAACAAAAGGAGAGAGAGAATATAGTGTAATATATTTTTGGAAACTGGAAATAATGTGCATTCCAAAACCACTAAGTAGAAAGTGTTTTTCACAACTATACTGAAATTCACACATAATATTTGTGGAAGTCTACACTTAAACTTGTAAAAAATAAGGCGTGTGACATTTTCTCTCAAGGTCTTAGAAATATCTGATACAAATCTTATTGTACCTTTTAAAAGCTATAACTGTGCTGAATTACATCTACAGCATGTGTGCACTGCACCTTAAAAGTTTGACAAACCATCACAAAGTTTTTGGGTAGCCACAATTATTTTAATAATCAAGGTTGCATCACTCCTGGCTGTTCAGAAATACTTTGGCTTATGGAAAAAATTTCTATTCTCTGCCATTACCCATAGGATATGCTAGGACTGGACAATCAAACTATATTTCAGAATGTCCATTTACTTCTGATCATTTTGATATGGCACACTTCTTATTTCAACAAATATTTTGTGCATAATGCAAACTTTTACAATTAGGGCTTTTGGTCATCCGAGACCTCGGAAGTGTACATTTTTATCATTGTAATAGCTAGAAACTCTTGTTAGGGATAGAAAATCTATTTGCATAAAGTATTTTATAATTTACCTCTTAGCCTGATCAACTGCCTTTAAAATGATGTATTACATGGCAGGGTGTGCCTATAACCTGAATGTACAAGAGAAGTTGATTACTAAAGGGGGTGCAAAAATTCAAATGTCAGGCAACAGTGTGAACATAGCCATTTACTAGATCTGATTAGTCCTAAGCTATTAAAGCTAATACTGCAGTGCTTGTTCATTGTGAATTCTCTAGTTCTGCAGATTTTCTTGGTCTAGGACTATTTATACACCATTGCTGTGCACGACAACAACATGTTTCAACATTTTTTTAAAATGTACGCCGACATTATCTCTGTAAGTAGGCTATTTTACGCATTTTAGACCAGCGTGATAAGGGCTAAATGAGGTGGCCACTTGACACGTGCGTATTATCAAATTACTCAGCCTGCTCGTGATACCATTATATCATGGTCGCAGGGAGTGTTAATAAATATTCTGAGAAAACATATGACAATATTACTGGAACCACTGAACCGATTGTAATAACTCTGGTACTTTCATGTATCTGCAAATTCGAACATTTATCCAATGCTAGGGATGTCAGAATCGACCTAGTGGTTCAAAAGAAACACTGCGGAACAAGCGAGCAAAATTTCAAACAAAAATTTCACGATGCACTCTATCCATCATCCCATATTAAAATAAAATCTACACTGACAGAATTTGCAGGGCCAATGCTTTATGGTGTTGTCTCATAACTGGGAAGTTTCATCAAAATATGTTCATTATTGTAATTACTACAGCTTGCGGGGCAATGTTGATCAACCAAGAAAAATTCCCAGATTTTATCTCAAAATGTTAATTCATTTGAGTATATCTCAGGCAATATTGATGTGAGCAAAGTTATAATGAATTTTTGATAACCGAGCCACGGAGCCAATCATTCTAGTGGCAAATTTTCAAAAATAGTCTTCTCTTGGTTTGCAAACGGACATCTTTTATGGAGAAAATTAAATTTGTTAAAACAAATTCGATGGTTAAAGAGTTAATGACACTAACCCTCCCACCACCACACATCAGTCATAATTGAGAAATTAGAGTACAGACATGAGCAAGAGCTGCCATCGAGTTTTTGACGGTCTCAACCGCAGGGTTCGTGATTTTTTAGATTTAAAAAAGAAATCCAAAAATCGGATATTAAAGTTTATTCAATGATTTAAATCAGATTTATATATATATTTTTAAGCTTATGAGCAGCAGATTTGAACACCAGATGCATATATCACTCACACTGTATATACAGTTATGTAGGGCTGCGCGATATACTGATACCATATTTAAAACCGATATTGTGCACTGACGGTTTCATACCCGATTATAAAAAATAAATATCGAAAAACTGAATATGAACATATTTTCGGTTTTTCGTATCAGGATTGTTAAAAATAAAAGATACTAATGAGCGTGAAAAGCGTAATGAATAATAATGGCCATACTTTCCATTAAGCTACGTTCAGGGTAACTAATAATTGAACGTGGCCCCAATTGCGCATATTGTGTAACTCCATGTAACTCGCTGTACGCCGAGAGAAATCAAGCAACGAATTAATTAAATAAATATCCACTCGTCTTTTCTCTGGTAGTCTCAGATAAATTTGCAATATAAAACACAAGACTAACGCAGGAATTTGGCATTGATATTTGTATCGGGGAAAACATTTCTAAACGGCAGCCATTTTATTTACGCCACCGGCTAATTAACATAATGCAGTCGTCCCAAAACTAAATCGCCCGAATGCATAAAAATCTCGCCAATAAATATAATGCTGAATACATTTTGCTGATTAGGATATAATTTTAAATAAAATTATTACTCAAACAGTTTTTAAAACGTTATCTTCTATACACAATATCATATTAACTTAATTCATGTTCGCAATATTACTGTTAATATTTTCTTCAAGGCATGATTTCGTCCTCTGGCCAAATTGGAAATGAAAGAAGAAAGGGAGATAATAACATCAAAATTAATTACAATCACGTGAGTTACATCTTTTCGCAACCTGCTTTGTTGATTTATGATTAATTTGGACAAAATAAACGATGTTTATTTAACTGTGCGTAATATTTAAGCGGTCTAATTAATAATTTCACTCACACGATGATGGATATTATAAGGTATATTAAGCTTTAAAGGCGTAAAATGTTACGAATGTATCAGGGCGTGAAAATGAAGGAAATTTCAATTTCCCTTTCTCCGAGATCTAACAATACTCACCATTCTATTACTTCTGATACAGCTAGCCTGGATAGCTGGGCCCTAGGACTATAGACTTAGTAAGCCTTACCGACTCCTGGAACCGGGTACCCAGCTCCCAACTGCCGAGTACCCGTTTGCCATGAAGCTCATATTGTTTGCATAGCCACCAAACAAGAGATACCCATGGCTTGCCTCCGTGGGGCTGGGAGGCTGGGTCCGTAATAGAATGGTGAGTATTGTTAGATCTCGGAGAAAGGGAACTTGAAATTTCCTTCATTATCCTTCGATCAATACTCACCATTCTATTACTTCTGATAACACCAGATTTAGACAGTAACCTGGTGGGAAGGGACAAGCCATCAATTGCTACTTTTGCCCCTTGGAGAAAGAGCTAGACTTAAACTTGATTAATGGAGACCTAAAAGGACCATCAAGTTAACGGAAACGAATCACATTCGCATCACTGGCACACCCCCTTTTTTTTCTCCTAAGAAAAAGGAGAGAACTCACGAACACGCATCTCACCTGAAACATAAATATGCCAAGAGGGTTAACCGCTCTTTGCATATATTAGCCTGGGAATGAGCATGAATATATATAAGATGAATGAACATGATATATAAACATAATACAAAAAACTCTCAATCTTGAATTACCTCATGATATTTGGATTTCAGATGTGGAGCCTCCAACCATTCACTCGTCTGGCCATCAGTGACACAATCTGGTTGACATCCTCTCGCTCGACCATGTCTGCTTCTTAAATCTTTCTTACAAATGCCAAAAAAGGGAGAAGAGCAGTGTGATCGTATAACTATCGTTTCAAAAGAGCTAAAGCGAGTGGATTGGCGGAGTCTGACACATCCCTCATATAGTAATCCGTTCATTCATGCTCATTCCCAGTCTAATATATGCATCCCCCCCACTTAGCAAAGGAAGGGAATGCAAAGTACTGATCCAAACTGCAAAGTCCAAATCGTTCACCAACCACCCGATGAAGATCAGGCAAGCACAGCTGTCATCAGGAAGACTTAAAAGATCAAGTTTTGTGAAAGAGACAAAAGCACTTCAAAGGAAACACCAAGAAATGTTGCCAGCACAAATAGAAGACCCAAACCACACCCTTGATCCTCCACCCTGGGAAAACAAACTAGAGAGCATAGCTATTCGCACCACAATACCTCATCTCACAACCAAAGATGAACACAGTTATGTGAGCAAGAAGGCCCTGACCCTAGCCATGCTGGAAGAAATGTACCCTCAGGAGACATGGATAAGAATCTACACAGATGGATCAGCCAAAGATGCAAGTAGGAGCTGAGGTGCCGGACTGCACATACAGTATCCAAACGGACAACATGAGTCAGCTGCAATACCGACAGGTAAACACTGCACAAACTACAGAAGCACTGGTTCATGCAGCTAATACCATCAGCAGAACAGCAGACCCTATTGCACAGATTGTCTTTTTATCTGATGCCCGCTCCGTCCTTGAGGCTATCACCAAAGGTAAGTTGCCACAACTTGAAGAAGCACTACAAACCATCAAATGCTTTCGGATAGCATTGCAGTGGATTCCCTCACACTGTGGAGTCCAAGGAAATGAGGAAGCATACAAGATGGCAAAGGTGGGTGCAGAAGAGAATCAGACAGAAAACATGGTTACCCATACAGAGATGAAGACTATCATCAAGTCACTCCATAGAACACCTCAATCAGAAGATGCCTACCATCATCTCTCGAGGCCAGAGCAAGTGACCATTTTTCTTCTCAGAACTGGACATAACAGAATAAACCAACACATGTACAGGCGGTTCCACCTTACGACATCGCCCGCTTGTCCTTGTGGAGAAGCAGAACAGACCACAGAGCACATACTTCAATGTTGCAGTACGTATCAGCTGCTGAGAGAAGAGATCTGGCCTTTGTCAACCTCTTTTCTTGAAAAGCTGTATGGGCCTGTGGAAGAACTGCAGAAAACCATAGATTTCATCTTGAGAACGGCTCTCCAAGTGTGATACCAGCGATCGAAAAGAAGAAGTAATCCGTGAAAGAGGACTCACAGTGCCAACGAGAGATAGAATCCATGGATGCGGCGCCATATGGCTTCTTATGGCAGATCCACAGATGTCTATCATTCGACCGTAACGAGTCTGTCCATTTTTGTACTTAGTCAAAGCACGGACTGCGCACCAGACACTGGCATCACGATCAAACCTAGTTAGTTTCGGTATAATGATCGGTTTGCCGGGATATCTCAGATTGATTCTTTGACATAAACTCTGCTCTTGGCAGTAGACGCAGACCCTCTCCGGAGACAATAAATCGGTCCCTGTCTGCTGAAAGTGCATGGATCTCACTGCGCCTTCTAGCTGAGGTAGCTACCAATAGAAAGACCGGCTTTAGAGTCAAATGCTTTAGACTAGCCGAACGCAATGGTTCGAAAGGGTGCTTAGCCAGTACATTAAGCACTAAAGATACCCTCCAGGCTGGAATGACAACCGGTTATCTCGGCCGGAGATTGCTCATTCCCTTCACAATCACATTCAACTGGCCCACCTCTGGACTATCCCTGTTGGCTAGACAAGGGATAACTGATGCCAAAGCTGACTTGTATCCAGCAATTGTGACAGGAGCTAGGCCTGAAAAGAACAGCTCACAGAGAAAGTCTGCTATTTGCTGAATAGTGGATTGAAAGGTATCAATACCCTTTCCTTCACACCAGTCTGCAAATCTGTTAACCTTGTTGTTATATGACTTGAAGGTTGACCGCCTTCTCGCAGCTGTGATGAAATCTGCAGCTTGTCGAGAAAATCCTTCCGACGTGGAACGTTGTTTGCTAACATCCACGCAGTCAATTTGAACATTTCGGGACGCTCGTGTAGGAAGCGTCCCTTGGCCTGGGAGATTATGTTCGGAATCTCGGGTAACTGCACTGGATTTTCCACCAGCAGATCTAGAAGATCCGTGAACCACGCCCTGCTGGGCCAAAATGGCGCTATTAGCAGGACCAGGCACCGTTCCTCCCTGATCTTCACCAATATCTTCAGTAGAATGGTGGGTGGGTACGCGTAAGCGTGCATCCCTCTCCAGCTTATCACCAGAGCGTCTGTATCGACGGCATTTGGATCTGGAATCGGCGAGACATAAGTTATGATTTGAGCATTTTCCTTTGTGGCGAACAAGTCCACGTTGGGTTTGCCCAAATGCTCGAAGGTCCTGTGAAGAACTGGAGGGTTGAGAGACCATTCTGTTGGCAGAATTCTCTGTCTCCGAGACAAAGCATTCGCCAGAATGTTCAATCAGCCAGGAATGTGAGCTGCTTTCAAAACAACCGAGTAATTCCTGCACCATTGAATCAAGTGCCACACTTTGCTACATAGTGTGGGTGACTTGGTCCCGCCCTGGCGATTTATGTATGATACTACTGTCGAGTTGTCCGACCGTATCAATATCGCCTTGCCCCTGACTTTTGGAAGAAACTTTTCCAATGCCAGTTCCACTGCCATCATTTCCAACAGATTGATATGCAGCTGGCTCTCTTGGAGAGTCCATGTGCCCGAGACCTGGTGTTCTCCCAGGCAGACCCCCCCCCCATCCGTCCAGCGATGCATCCGTGTACACGGACAGCTGGGGGTGTGGTAGGTGCAGCGAAACCCCATCTAGGAGATTCTGACGCTTTTTCCACCATACAAGATGTGACATTATTGGCCCCAAAACTGGCACCAGCTTTGACAGGGGTTCTGTTCTCCGTTTCCACAAAGACATCAGATACAACTGGATAGGTCTTCGCATCAGAGCAGCGTACAGGATTACCTGCTCCATGGAGACCATCATGCCCAGCATCTGAAGAAACCGCCTCGCCTGAATGTGGTTTCCCAATCGAAAACTGATGGCTAACAGAGACACCACTCTGGGCTCTGACGGGTAAACCCTGCCTTCCTCGAGATCGAATCCCTAAACAAACGAACTGTTGAGTGGGTGTCAACTCGGATTTCTCCTTGTTGACTATTCAGCCTAGATCTGATAGTAACTTCAGAGTCAGAGCAGTAGCCACCTCTAACCTGGCTGATGTGTCTGCTTTGATCTGCCAATCGTCTATGTAGGTGTGAAGCGCCACGTTCTCTTTTCTGAGAAATGCTGTCACCGCAAGGACCACTCTGGTGAAAACCCATGGTGCTGTCGACAGGCCGAATGGGAGGACTATAAACTCCCATACTTGATTTTGAAACGCAAATCTCAGAAACCTGTGACAACTCCTGTTCATTGGAATGTGGAAATATGCATCTTTCAGATCGATCGATACACACCACATTCCCTTCCTCAATCCTGCCATTACCGACCTCAGAGTTTCCATCTGAAACCGAGGCGTATGGATAAACCAATTTAATGGCCTGAGATTGAGTACGGGTCTCCATCCCCCTGTGCTCTTGGGGACAAGGAACATGTTTGAATAGAAGCCTGGAGTGTTCCGGTTTGCTGGTTTTATTGCTCCCTTCAGAAGCAAACCTGACACTTCGTTTTGAATGGCTTCTAACTCGTCTGGTTCCCTTGGTACGGGTGTCCAGACAGGTGCCAAAGACAGATTCTGTGGCGGAAAATCCCACCACTCTGGCATGTACCCCTGGGATAACCATCTCAGGACCAGACTGTCTGATGTCACACCTCGACGAAACGCCTAATGGGGGTGTCAGGCTCGCAATCCGCTCCTCCCTTCTCTTGACGAGAGAGAGGGAGACCCATTTTGGTCTTGGCTTGACTTACCCTTCCCCTTCCCGCCTCTCGGGCGATCAGGAGCAACATTGGGGAGGGTAGGGGCCTCCACAACCTTCTTGGCCTTCTTCGCCGGAGGCGGCTGAAAAGACCCAGTAGAAGAGGCACTGACACCCAATGGTCACCCTCAGTGACTGTCGGGACAACACCATACCTGTCATATTCCCCCCGTGGAATACGAGACCTCGCCCGCACCTCCCTAGAGGCCGCAGGAAGCTGGCGCTTGGTCAGGAGTTGTTTGCTATAAATAGCATCCAACAACTCCATAAACCTTGGATCCAGTCCAATAGACTGGATCCCGGGCTGCGGGCAAGATCCCTGTCCTAATCGATGCCACCGATGGACGGGGTGCAGCCTCCTCGGCCGTGGTCGAAAGCACAGATGGGTCTACCCTGGATAGCCAAGCCAGAGCCTCAGACCAATGTGTCTCCGAGGAGGACACTCCCGTGAACACATCACCCGTTGACATGTTGACGGCCCTACCAGCAATGGCCTCCCGGCTAGGAGCTGTTGCTGATACGCCAGGAACTCTGGTACCGTACGGTTCTGCCGCCACCCCATGGAAAACACCAGTCCATAGAGTAGGCCCGCACGGAAAACTGTGCAGACCCGTAACGGTTGAAGAACTGTGGCCAAACACGGGCGCCAACGGCACCCCATGTCTGACCGCCGGACCAGGCGAGTACCACGCCTGGCCAGCCACACCCGTCACCGTGTCTGTTGGCGGCAAACTAACCATCATGGGACCGGTGCCCGGTACCAGTGGGGTCAACCACGGGCGGAGCCGCTGCCCTGGCTTACGTCAAGCCAGACAGAATCGACCTCCATGCTCTCCACCTGCGTCATCACAGGCCGCAGCAATCTCTCCTCTTCGGCTTCCTCATCTTCAGACCCCGAAGAGTCGTCACTAGATGAGGAAACTGTGGAGCCATCCTAGCGGACGGCTCCTATGCCTGACGGACCGGCCACCGCTACTGGACCACCCGGAGGTGCCCGCAGAGAGACAGAGCCCATCAGGCCGGAGGGACTGCCAGGGGGCCGTACGAGATGGCTCCCTCGGTGGCCAGTCCAGAACCAAGGGTCGAATCAAACACGGGAAGAGACTGCCCTAAAACTTTTGGCAGCAGGGAATGACACCAGCGTGGGCAGAATGCTATGCAAAAAGCCTTGCATAGCAGGACCAAACCACGCCAGCGGTGCCATCTCACACACACACACACCCAGGTCCGAAACGGACGCTCCACGATTTGCTTTCGGACAGCCTGACCCCGCGTCAGACCCTGCCAAGTCCTTCTGGATAAGTAACTTAACCATCATGTCGACCGACCACACTGTGCAAACGTTACACCTACTGTCAAGATTACATTTGGTACAACGGAAACAGACATGGTCCTTGAATAGAACCCTCACAAATTTATGGCACTCGTCACATGATGGCGGGGCTGGCTTGGCCTATAAATAAGCACACACCTACAATAAGCAAGCGGAACGAAACAGGAATGGAAGGCAGACAATTAATTTTCAAATATTTTGATCATAAATTAACTGTTAACCCTCCCGCAAACCCCCCCCCCTCCACCTTACAGCAAAGATCGCATTGATTATGACGACAAGAACGAAGCGGGCAATAATACACCCATACACTGATCCTCAAGGATGTATAACGGAACCAGGAATCATATCGCATAGCATTCGGGGTATATTTACTAATCAATATAAATTATACTCCTAACAAAGGCCAAAACGATATGTGAAGAAACAACAAAATGTAAACAAACTGCTGTAGCACACGGTAAAACTGCAGACCACACATCTAAATCAAGAATTTTGAACCTACTGATCATTGCAAACAGATCGTGATAACACGCAAAACTTGAAAATTCCAAAGTTTTTCTGGTACCAATTAAAGTACGCAGCACCCAGAATCAGATGCGCGAATTAATGAAACATTTTCTTCACATAAACATCCGAGCAACACGGGTGTGACGTCACCCGCTCGGATCTTACGGAGAATGACGGCAGCCGATTTTCGTGTTAAAACACCGTAAAGCCAACACCTTTTTTCATATCTGCCGATCGCCTGTTGGGGTTTAAAGGAAGGCGATCAATCTGGCATATTTCGTTGTTAACACACGTCCCAGATTCTTTGGGGTTAGAAATTGGAACATGCGACACAGACAAAATTTTGAAGAACTAAGTCTTTTAACTATGGAATAACATGGAAATATACGACCTGGTTATCATCGGCTCCATCCATGGTAATCCAATATATTCCTTAGAGCGTGCAAAGCTATCACAATTACACAGAAAAAGACTTAAATAAACTCAAGACTCCAACTGCACAAAAAAGCATGTGTCTCTTGTTGCTATGCAAACAAGAATGAGCTCCATGACCAACAGGTACTCGGCAGTTGGGAGCCGGGTACCCGGTTCCAGGAGTCGGTAAAGCTTACTAAGTCTATAGTCCTAGGGCTCAGCTATCCAGGCTAGCTTTATCAGAAGTAATAGAATGGTGAGTATTGATCGAAGGAGAATACGTTCTGTTTTCGTGCTATTTTTTTATCATTTAAGTTTCTTGTTTCATGTCCATAAAACCGATATTCGGCTAAAACCGATATGAAAAGTCATATCGAAACCGATATTGCTGTAAGCCAAACCGTGCAGACGTACAGTTATGTATAAGCACAATGGACCTTTCCACTTTATTCATCCATCATATGACATCATAAATTTAGAATAATATGAGAGACAAAGGCTCTGAATGAACCTACAACTTAGCTGAAATAGAGGACTGTTAGAGAAATATATATCCACATTTGATGCTTTCTTACAAGTCAGACAAATCTGATTAACACTCATCATTTATATCTTAGTATCTCAATTTCAAATCATCCATACTGGCAGCAACAGCTTCCATTCAAATTAGTTTCAAAATATTCAACAAAATTTTCTTACAAAAACAAAAATTTGTCATATATAAGTTTGAAGAGTTGCATTATTTTATAGTTGATTATCCATAAAATATGGGGACATTTGACCCCTAATGGAAAAAAAATGTGGGTAATTTCAAAATAACAGGGGACTATGTATGGCCCCTCCTAGAATGAACACTGGATGTCACTCGACTTGATAAATGAATCGACTCGTCTCGACGAAACATTCGCTATGATTCGACACGACCTCAACATGTAAATGACTCCACTTTACTCGAGTAAATGTGGCAAAATGACTCGAGTCATTGCTGTAAATGACTCGCCTTGACGCACACAATTTTGTGACTTGTTACAACACTGGTAACTTGGAATTTCCGTATCAGTTAACATTTTAACCCTCAAATCAGCCAAAAACTTTTTCTGCAGTGGTCTTGATAAATTTTAAATGTCATTCTCAATCATTCTGTAGACCAAAATACTATTTTTGAAAATATACAGCTAGACTGCCTGGTTCGATGAAGTTATTAGTGATAAATTTTCAGTAGTCTTCTCTTGGTCTGCAAATGAACGTTTTCATACAGAAAAATTAAAATTTGTGTGTTAAAGGGTTAATATTTACTAATTTAGCATGTCACTTCAGCTTTAATAACAATTGAACTAAGAATATACTAAAAATATCAAATAGTTTAACATCATTAAATATCACCTGGCCCATAAAATCTTTTGCCTCTTGTGACATCAAAGACTTTGCCGTTGACGGCAACGAGAACTCGTCCATCCTTGCCTTTTCCATCGTACTCTCTCAGTTGTTCCAACGTGAAGTCTCGTTTCTTTAACGGTGGTAACTGTGTTTGCACAGGCGTTGCTGGTTTAGTTTCTCGCCTGCTCGTTAATATTCTGTACAAAAGAAATGCGCATACCGCTACCAATATCAGATTCAGAGGACTGTTAATGACTTCTGACACGATTGACGAAAGAAATCCACCGCTGGTATCATCCGCGTTCTGTTTCACATCAGGGTCCGCCATTTTTCTTGTCTTCCGGGGAATTTCCTGGTTCCCGTACATTTATTTATGACGTTGATAAAAATGTAAACAATCTAGGCCGGACACCAGTCAGCTGCGGTCAAATTGCGAGGTTACGATGTCAGTAGGCTGGTACCCGACTCCTCAGACCCTCGCTGACGATTCTCTGGCTCAGGATATGCGATTATGAGCAATTGGAGTCGGGTACCAGCTTAACGATGTCAGGCGAACACTATTTTAGCGCCCTCAGAGTACACGATTCCAAATATTTTAGCACTCCGAGTAGTAGAATCGGGTACCGGATATTCGTTAAAGGTAATCACAGTTGCCTATCAAAATGTATACAAGTACACATATTGATGCAAGACATCAATTGTAAATAGTGTGGCCCGAGGTTATTATAATTCTGAGAATAAACTCAACTGTTTCATGAAAAAATTAAGTTATATAAAGGCATACAAGCCACTCATGACAAAAATATAGGCGGACAATACCACAAAAGAAGGAATATTTCTAGCAAAAAGATATGGGCAGTATTAACTATGGGCTAGGAAAAGCAGCTTATATTTTTGGTCAGTCCAACAATTTTTCCATCCATCCTTTTTCTCCAGGCCAAACTCCTTAACAGAGAGAGGAACAGACAAAATTAAGAGCAGCCAGTGATGAGAAAATTGCACTACTGCATCAACAGAGAGCAACAGATCAAATTTGGGTCATTAGGTATCAACAATTTGTAAAGATAGAGAAATCAACAGAACTGGCAACCCAGTCAGTAGAAAATCGGCGCAAGAAGCAGTACAAACCCTGACATCCATTCAAACATATTAAAGAAGACTGTAAAGAATATTTTAAACCTAAATCTTGATACCTTCTTAAACAGACGTGAAGAGCTTATTACCCGGAAATGTATTGGTGAAATATACACTGCAACGCTAATGAAATGCACAAAGCAAGTATATTTTTGATGCAATACAGGACCCCGATCTGTACCGACAGATAACCTTTTCAACAAAGTTAAGTGGCCAGGACAGAACCAATACCGTGAACCTAGTTTTCTCCAACGAAAATGATATAGCAGAAAACATTCTGACCGAAGACCCAGTGGGAAACAGCCACGACATCGTGATCTGTTTAATTTAGCTATCGTATCTATGTCACCTGTTAAACCATATCTTTACTGGAAATAGTGACAAACTATTAAATCAAATATTTTTGCTCGATAAAAAGGCCAAAATCGGCCTCAGTCGTTGTAATGATGACGATCTTGTTGACCATATGTACACATATTAGGGTATTAGCCTGATACGTCAGGTTCTACCAGTACACGCTAATAATATGGGATATATAGAAATATTTTCACATTACTATAATAAATATTTGGTGGTAGAATTATTACAATATTTCGCACAGCACCAGAACATATAGTGAGTTCTACATGACCTTATGTTCGAAAACTGGCTACACGGCATGGTGTGCCAGTACTAAATTGCATATGACAAAATTACTGTATAGTAGACATTTTTTAAACCTTTGATACTTTATTAGTATTTATTTTATTGACGCACTGGCAACGCGTGGCTTCAATTTCCACATGTTAACCAGCCGACAGTCATGCACCCATTAGTTTAATTTGTTGATCACCATCTCCCCGGTCAAGGATCGAACCATCGTACTGCAACTCTGCATGGCATCAGCAACCAGACATCTTTCCACTGCACCACCGCGCCAAGACAAAAAGTGTAGGTTTAGCCGACCAGCTTTCACATGTCTGATATACTGACACTCTGACGATTCATATGGGACTATCTGTGGATGCGTCTGCCACGATTCAATCCTAGGCTTTTTAAGCCTATGACTCCATCACGGCTCTGGCAGTATATGTATTTGTTTTATTGATGAACTGGCAACGCACAGCTTCAATTTCCACATGTAACCAGCTGACAGTCATGCACCCATTAGTTTAACGGGTTTGAACCGTCATACTGCAACTCAGCATGGCATCAGCAACCAGACATCTTTCCACTGGACCACCACGCCAAGACAGAAAATCGTTGATCTGACAGAATTTGCGCCAATTTTCGGTATGGAATTTTATACTATGAAATTACGTTCCTGTAGAATTTTTTTTAATTCGGAATACAACTAGCTTATTTCCTATAAGTATTTGTGGGTGAAATTTTGGGGGTGAATGTATTGCAATGAAAACCATGAATTAGTCTAAGTTTGAGCTTATTTACGTTATGAAATTTTTCAATCTTACTAAGTCGTAAACTTATGCCTATACCTATCTAAACATATGGGTGATATACTGGGCCGAACCCATTATGAGCGATATGTCAGGACATCGACACCTATCTGAATGTGGTGAATGTGAACCAACCATATTACAATGGGACCATATGGCGAATATGTAACTATATATTACCAAATTACTTGATGATAGAATCGTGCAAAAGCAGTGGTGCATATTCAGTTATATACAGCTTTATGTAAAAAAAAAATGATTACAAACCGAGAACTGAGATTCTAATTCTGAATATAGTAAATTGTTGGCATTTGACAACTGTCCGTGGCTACTAAATTGAATATTACGAAATTACTACATGGTAGAAAACTCAAGATTCATAAGCGTATTCATAGCCCTATCTAACCATATGGGTGAAATTATGTAGCCACACATATTGCAGATGGTAGGGTATTGAAAACCGCAGATCTGCCAACATTGGAACAAATTTATGCGATGAATTCACATTCAAACTCTTTTAAATTCCCAATGTAACTAGCATATTCAAACTCCTAACGTCTATGTGAGCGAAGTGTCTGTAACCAACCATATTACGGAAAGTAGGGCACAGAAAACCACGAATACGCCATCATTTAAGCTAAATTTTGCGTATTAAAATAACTTCATCTAGAATTTGTTAGATTCGGAATATAACTAACATTAAAGCTCAAGTCTATGCGGGGTAAATTATGGGGCTGAACATACTACAGACAATAGGGTACCGAAAACTGTGGTGGTTTATTAACACAATGAACCTTTCCAGCTTAGCTATGCCCTGGCCATCTATAGCTAAACTCCACCCATACCGCTCTCGAGTTGGGATCGATGGATTTCTGAACTTCTAGACGATACATTTCAAGAAAACTATACAGGTAAACCGTGGAATATTTTGACACTAAATTGACTGCGTCACTTAATTAATTACGACGTCATATGACGTAATATGATGGATAGACAACCTGAGAAGGCCTATTAGCAAGTGGTATTAATTACCCTCGCTCCTTCAGAGGATGAGTGTATTGTATTCGGGATGGCAAGGGTCTACAATCTATGATTGGCCTTGTTAAAATATCTGACCTATAAATACGGGTGCGCT
>CM067366.1:54281300-54343800 GCA_034401795.1 Chaetoderma sp. LZ-2023a | reverse complement strand
TACAATGGGACTGGCACGGGGGGATGCCGAGGGCTCTATGATGCCTGTCCGCAACATGTCATTTATTTGTTGATGTGCTTCCGCCTCCTTGTGAATGTGAAGACGTCATATGGGTTGTCGAATGGGTCGATTATCTCCGGTGTCGATAGAGTGTCACACGAGGTGAGTTTCTCCGAGATCCATGTCTCTGCCCAAAAAACTTTCGCGATACTTTTGTAATATTCATCGTATGTCACGTTTGTGAGATTGAGTTAAACGAACTGTGGCATGCAAAAAAATGTCATGCATGTGTTCCAGTAAATCATCTTCAGAAGTTGTTGCTGGTGTAGGTGCGGTAGGGGGTATCTCCAGTGATATCACATCCACCAGATGGTCACAGCCAACACCCGGTACTAGTGTTATTTGGTCCGCTGTGCCATTGAGTACTCTAAATGGTATATGACCCTTGTTGGTGGTATCCACGATCATCCGGGGACGTGCGCATTGTGAGGCGATCATATAATCGGGGTTGGGTTCCAGCATGGCTGTGTGTGTGTTGCTTCCTAATTGTGGTGTGGTGGCCCATAATATTTCCTCTTGTCCCGGCTCAACTGTGGTCGTAGATGCCAAAATCACTGCACAAGTGTCGTACAGTGATGATTCCGGTCCAGGGTGTATGCGTCGGCCGTGTATGTCTAATTCATGTTGTCTGCATTGTATGACGGCTTCGCTGCCACTGAGAATGTCAGAACCTAGCAGGGCATCGTTTTGAATAGAGGCAATTACAACTCGCTGTATGAATTGCATTTCCTCTATCTGTATCACGAGGTGTACCGTACCAGCCATAGGAACATCGGCTCCGGTAGCTGTTTGTAAAAATGTGTTTGTAGGCCTAAGGGGTTGATTTTTATGAGGTTGAATGCTCTCATACAAACTCTTAATAAAACGGTGATGGAACCTCCAGTGTCTACGGTGGCACTGGTCGAAACGCCACTAAACAGGCAAGCACACTTGTATATTACTTTGCAGTGTGCTTATGGAAGAGTTCCAATGATACTGCCAGAGGGATTTCTTTTGGTGCAGTATCATCCTGTATGTAGTCTGTTTGCTTTTGGATAGCTTCCGTGAGTGCAATCGGTGGCTGAGTGAGGAAGGAACCAAATCGTCGCCGCTGCTGCTGTGATTGTTTAGGCGATGACAGAGCTTGGGGTAGCAATGGGGGTGTTGTTGATGCTGGTGTGGTGTCTCGTGAATTTGTGTAGACAGCAGTCTGGACATGACTTGTGCAGTTGCGGATAAGGGCCAGCTGGTTTAGTCACTTTTGACAATGCATCATGGGGAGTTAAGTGGATGTGCAAAAGAAGCAGTGGCGGTGCTGAGCTTTGCCACCCTTTGGATAATGCCTCTTCTTGTGGATCCATGATGCCGAATGCTGATCTCTGTCCATGTCACTGTTACTGCTGCTAGATGCGGTGGATGATACTGTTAGGACGTGTGAATTGCATACCACCAAGAGGTACCGGGTATTAAGTGCTTTGGCAGCGGGTCATGGTGCCTGTATAAACGTTGTTTCAGTGGAGGTGATATAGCCAACGACTGCCACTTTACATAGGAAAGAGGGTTTGTGATGTGGAGGGTGCAGGGTCCCAACCTCTCACAGAGGGAGATATTGGCAGTGCCACGGATGCAGTGCGCATGGTTGGCACTGACTTAGGTGAAGGCAGGTTGGTGTGGTTGTGTACTGTCACATAAGTAGTATTTTGAGTTGCAGTGTTAGCTACCTGACGTTGTCAGGAGGCCGTAGTTTAGCCGGGTTGTGAGAGTAGGCACCGAAGTGACTATAATTGGTGCCAGTTCTAGTTTGATGAGGACTCAGGTTGCGGTGTACATTGGTCAGCTGTTGGAGTTGTTGATGGAGGCCAATTTGGCCATCGTTCTTCTCAATGGCCTGGCTGACCACATCCACAACATGTATTTGGCGGCTGTACTTGTAGCTGGTCATGTAGTCGACTGTGTGGTGACAGTTGTGCTGACCGTGGTGACTAAATTAGTGAGTGCGGAGATCTGTTTAGTTATCTCTTCCAACCTATTGTGCATGTTTTGTCTATTGTTGTTGTTGTTGTTGTTGTTGTTGTTGTTGTTGTTGTCGTGCTGGTTTCCGCGTCCGGGGGCGTTGTAGTGGCCTCCCCGATGGGACTGGCCACACCTCCTTCCTCTAGGCACGTGAATATAACTGGTGTGATGTTTGGATGGTGTGGTGTGCGGGTCTGTTGCTAATGCGGATGTAGGTGCAGATGTGGTGTCAGGGGCGATTAGGAGGTATACATCATTTACCTCATTAATTGGATGCAGTTGGCGGCGACTGGCTTTTCCCGCTCCAAGAAATTCTCGATTCTGACCACAGTTGCTGTTAATGACTGTAAATTGTTATGCTTGATCAGAAATAGTTTTTCCTTTAGGGCGTGCTTACCGCTCAATGCATCGATGAAGGTATCAAGATGAAGATGCATAACTCCCTCGTGACTGGTGCTGGAGTATGCGCATGTAACAAGTCATCGGATATGACTCGCTAACTCTGGCAAGGTCTCCCCAGCTCGTTTACGCAAGTTTTTAAGCTGAAGATGACTCGTTTCTCCAAGGGCAGTGTCTCCGAATCTTTCTGACAGCGCGTTTTCCAGTTCCGTGTATGTTGATGTGGTGTGGCCAGGACTTGTAGTACTTTGCCCGACAACTTTGCAGCCAGATACTCCCATTATGTTGATCCGTCCAACGGTTTGTGCATCTACTAATCTCGAGCAGGCACTTGTAATTGGCCCAGTCACTCCCCCCACTGAATTCGGAAGGGAGAATGACTCGGCTATGGCCATGATATGGTACTATAGGTGCGAATCCAGGTGGCGGTGCTGGGGAGAATGGTGTAAACACGGATGCTGGTCTGCGTGTTGGTGGTGGTGTTGGTGGTTGTTCCCATTGTAGGTCTCGCTGATACCTCGGCCGTGATCCTGCAAAGGTGTTGGGTGCCCATCGCGGATATCCAACAATATGAGGCATCGCGGAAGATCCCCTCGCTGATCAGCGAATGATCGTGTTGAATCGGTGCTGTTTGTTCTGAACCGGGGAAATTTCTGGCATAGTCGCTGAGCATGCGTACAGTTCTCCCATCATATGATGCTACTTCCACATCAAGGGATTGCTGTTCGTCAAATGAAGGCACCACTTGTAGGTCGCTGGGGCATGCGCTAGTCCGTTCTACTGCTCCGCTCCATTGCACCACATGTACAGGATGCACGGGAGGGCTGGTTAGCCATCCTTCTCAGGGTTACGGATCCCGTATCGCAAATCTCTGAAAAGTACAAAGAACGACTTATAGAGCTGTATTGGTAGGTGCCGCTTTTATTTATGTGGTCCTTCTGCTAAATCTCAAACTACCGGTTAGGTATTAAATTTATATACTAGGTTTGGCCGCAAGTGGCAGGAATTTCTACCTATCTTTGACACATGATCCTGACTGGCGAGGATGCTCGGTTTCCCTAAGGTCAACCTCCGGAGCATCTCCCTCAGAAAGGCAGCGAGCAGACGTGTTACGGAGTGACAGCTTCAGAATCACATAACGATCCGGTTACTTATTACACCCCGCAACCACATACAACATCACTAGGACAATTCATTACTTCCCATGTCGAATAGATGTTAGTGCACGCCAGGATTAATGTATTAACCGATTTCCCGCCAAAGAACGGTTAGTGAACCTTTCCAGCTTTAGCTATGCCCCGCCTATCTCTAGCTAAGCCACAACCTCACCCAGCTCATGTTGGGATCGATCGATCACTGAACTCCCTGATTATCAATTTCCAGAAGACTATACGTGTAAGCTAGTGAATCTTTGAAACTATGGCATAAATAGCTCGCTCATGTTGGGATCGATCGATCACTGAACTCCCTGATTATCAATTTCCAGAAGACTATACGTGTAAGCTATTGAATCTTTGAAACTATGACAGCAACAGCGTCTAGTCAATTTAATTTCAAAATATTCAGCAGCATCTTTATTAAATAGTAAAGATATATAGTTCGTACAACAACTCTTGGCCCGACATGAATCATACACTCTTGACGTACTTGTCTACATCATTTACGACGCCATGATTATGACGTAATCGTGTACGTCACATGATAAATGGATACACTTGAAAGGTACATAGCCGAGTGACACATGGCTTGCTTCATATCTACTTAGAGCCTACCCAAATTACTGTCTTAAATACTGCGTTAAATTTATGACATAATGTAGTCCTGTCCAAGCCCATATAAATACGACATGCATGGTCGCCACCACGTTGCTATATAATTATAATGTATTCAATGAACGAATATGGAACGTTATCAAAATGCAATTGGAGGAGACCATTCCCCGCCTGTGCGATATGAGTATAGGAACTAATGAAATGCATGTGTAATGTAATATGCCGCAAATTTGTCGCAGATCTATATTGCCTTCATCCATGGACTTGGATATGATAGTTATCAGTGAATATGGCGGTCTCCGCATATGACTATAATAATCGTAAATAATAATGATAATGTACAATTGTTACTCTGTCTACTATAAGATGTACTATCTGTTTTCCCCATGTGTCATGTATGTATGTATGACCTGGGTGCAATAAAATTCAGTTCAGTTCAGTTCAGTTCATAAAATATTCGCTTAAACTACCACCGCACCACAATTTATGTTTTGAAAAATCAGAAAATAACATTTTATGACTTTTGTAAGTTATATGGTATTAAATGGTAACATTTGACCCTATCTCGATCAAACAGGATTTAGAACAATATCGTCCAGAGGCCACCTGCACGAACAATAGCGCACAGACGCACATTTAGAACGATAGCGCGCATCGTCCCACTTATGAACAATAGTGCGCGGCCAGCACGAGTTCTGATTTGCGCTGGTTATGTATGACGTCATGGTTTAGGCGCGACACCGATGTAATATGTCATACTGCTCGTTATGTTTAAAAAAATTCAAATAGCGAAACATGTTTAAACTCAGCGAAATATGGTATTCAACGCCAGTTCACGAATATTGACTTATGTCTGATTAAGCAATAGTTGTATGAATGCACTTTTTCGCAAGCATATGCTTTTTTTACGTCCGGGTTATTAGTCAATGCGCAGATGTGACAACGCTAGGCATAATGTGAATTACTGTAGACTTTCATGTAAGTTGATTAATATGATGGATACAATTTTACCATTTCTAATTCGTGTTTCATTAATTTGGTCGTGAATATCATAAAAGTACATGAAATATTTTGTTTATCGCGTTACCAGCTGAAAGTTGCCTTTATTCTTTATGAATAAATTCGCTCAAGTTTACGCACTATAAATACTGGGCATACGACATCGTTTGTGCATACTTTGCTTAACATGGATAGCAATCTACAATCGCATCAGCCTCGTGGTTGATTGATAACACACCAAAATTAGTGAATATAATTTGTATTGAATTTGGGGGAGGCGGTGTTCTGTGTCACCTGTTTATGCAGGAATATCATGGGACAAGTATAACGATTCGGCTCACTGCTGAGTATGTGGTAGAGGTGGGCGTACCTGTACGTATGCAGTCGGTCGCGAGTCTGATTCAGTATGTGTAGGGCACTCATTTCTCTCCCCAAGTGTATGGTCAAACAAAATACCATCATTAGGCCCTTTTTTAAAGGCCGCTAAACTAATATCATGTTTATACACGTGCACACCTCGCCACTGCGCGTACATACGCGTGTGTACCCATGTGCGTGCCCTGTGTGCGTGCGCGCGCGCGTGCGTGCGTGCGCGCGTGCGTACGTGCGTGCGTACATGTGTGTGCGCGTGAGTGTGTGTGTGCGTGCGCGTGCCTGCATGGGCGTGTGTGCCCCTGTGTGCGTGCTTGCACATGCGTGTCCCTGCATGTGTGCCCCTGTGTGTGCGTACCCCTATGTGTGTGTGCGTGGGTGTGCGTGTCCGCCCCATGGTGCGTGCATGTCCATGTGTGCACCCATGTGCACGTGCGTGTGTGCCACGTGTGTGTACATGTGTACACCATGTGCAATATCTATACGAACTATATTATATCCGCCAAATATCATTATTCATATATCTAGTATTTATCTCATGTATTTAAGGAGATATAGCATATTAAAAGATAGTGGTAGCAAATATTTAGCATAAAATGGGTGATCCGTATTCTACAGGTTTCCATTTTTTTAAATCTACCCATAATTTAGTTTACTCGTCTGGTAAACCTCTCATCTGGTACGATGCAAACCAGTTAGCATAACCAATACCTATTTGAAAGATTAGCGATGCGGTACATGGTCTATCATTCTCTAGTCCTATTTTGAAACATTAGCACTGGAATGACTGGTGGATGACTGGCGGGTATTGAGGTTAATAAAAGATTAATGCGAGTAAAGCGATGCAGGTTTTAAAAAAATTGTTGAGTCTTTTTACAGAGCGGGCGTAACAGAGTTCATTCACGAGCTATCCCGTGTGCGCTGTGAGGATAGCCATACATGTCTTTACTATTTAATAACTATGCTGAAGAATATTTTGAAACTAATTTGTCAGTGTGTTGTTGTCGCCATATGCGCGTGCGTGCGTGTATGCATGTGTGTGTGTGTGACGTAAGGATAGCTAGCCATGCATGTCTTTTACTATTTAATAATCATACCATTGAATATTTGAAACTAATTTGTCATGGCGCTGTTGTTGCCATATGCGCATGTGTGCATGTGTGATGTAAGGATAGCTAGCCAGGTATGTCCTTTACTCATCATACCGTTGAATATTTTGTAACTAATTTGTCATTGCGTTGGCGCCATATGCACATGTGTGTTCGTGCGTGCATGTGTGCTGTGAGGGTAGCTAGCCACGCTATACTAAAACGATGACCATTCACGACACCACTTGCATTCGAAACACTCATCTCTCAACTGGTATTGCGTATGAATTAATTTATTAAGATTACGTTCATTCGGTTCCTTCAGGTATTCGACCCTTCGATTCCAAATTTCGGTAATAATAATATTTACTGGCTGTCGTACCGCTACATCATTACATCTATTCCACTCGATACACCCGCAATGTATCGGAGTTGAATTCATCGTACGCCAACGGTCGCATCGAAATATAGCTATTCTTAAATTCAAAGAATGAATGCCCAGTTATTTCAATTTTCCACTATTTATAAACTTTCTTCACGCTCATAACGGTTCATGTTAATAAATGCTTTCTGTTTTCTGTAAGCAACTGTTCAAAATCAGCTTGCGCAATGCGCGTGATTGAAGTGTTGAAGTCACAATCAGCTTGCGCAATGCGCGTGATTGAAGTGTTGAAGTCACACTCAGCTTGCGCAATGCGCGTGATTGAAGTGTTGAAGTCACAATCAGCTTGCGCAATGCGCGTGATTGAAGTGTTGAAGTCACAATCAGCTTGCGCAATGCGCATGATTGAAGTGTTGAAGTCACTAGTGGGATTATTATGCAACATACGCGTGCCTATGCTATGGCTCTGTCTGCTTTAGCACTTGTGTCGAAGTTAATTTTGTTCAATCGGGTGAAAACCAGCTGCCACTTACGCACCACCCCCCAACCTCCCACCCACGCATGCACCCACCCACCCACCCACCCACGCACGCACGCACGCATGCACGCACACACGAAGTCAGAGTGTCAGACAGATGGACACGTTGCAAAATGTTTAAAACACTTTTGATCAAAGAGGTATCATTATTTGTAGTATAGAAAAATGGATTTGTTGCGTGACTTTGCATATGTCTTATGTTACCACTCAGAATTCCAGCATCGGTACCTGGCAGAAATCCTACACTTCATTCGCTATATTATATTTTAATAAATTAAATTAATTGCATTATAAGATTCATTTAAAATCATGAGCAACTGAACATCGTAATCGTATAAAAATGTAATGTTCAAATGTATAAACTATATTTCAACATGGCGGACGAACAATGGCATCAAATTATTTCGATTCGAATACCAAGACCGGTGCCTCCAGTTATTCTTATACCTATACTGAGGTACACACCTAGACCGCCGGGTATGTACCTGCATGGCGATTGCCACTAATCCATTGGCGTAGTCATGGTTGATAATTGACATTAGGTGACAGACATACAGACTGCGTGACAGACTGGCGGACATGGGCTGCATTGATAACTGGTTCCGATCTCGAAATGAAACAACCATTGTCCGGTAACATTCTCTCATAGAATGGCTAAGTCTTATCATGACATGACTTTGAGCCTCACATTAAACATTCTTGTGAACAGATGAAACTTAAAACAGAGCTATTTTATATATCGACATTAATAATATATAAATAATTGTAGTCAGAATATTGTATATATAGAGTAAATAGATTTATACACGATACTGTGTGTAGTCAGCATAAACATCCTACCTCCTAGCCACATATCAAATTTACACACCGTCGCACTGCACATGCCAAACTGTTTAAAACACTTTTGATGTAGCTATTATTATTTGTAGAATAGAAAAATGCATTTGTTGCGTGACTTTGCATATGCCTTTATGTTACCGCTCATAATTCCAGCATTGGAACACGGCAGAAATCCCACACATCATTCTCTATATTCAATTTTATTTTTGTTCTGTAAATCCCTGACAGGTAGACCTTACACAGAAGTTAGTTTTCCATATTATTATTCACTATCATTAGCACCTGCTTCAGTATCATTATCATCGTTCTCCAACAATTGCACTTGACCTCGTGCCCTATGCCCATCAATCATTTTTGACAAGAGAACAATAGCGCACAGCAGACCCCTAGACTACTTCCATTTTCGGAATAGAGCACATGTAACCTAGCAACGAAAGGGTAATCCAAGTAGTTAAAGCTGACGCATTGTCTAAAATGATAAGAACTAATTTGTCCAAAAAAATCAGAAATCAGTAATATTATAATTACATGTTATTAGATTTGGACAAGGTATCATTTTTCAATCTAGTCGTCAGTATCCGCCATTTTGGACCTGCATCTCTCGCCTCCGTACATAAACATTTTGTAATGGTCTCAGTGGAAAGCTAGATACCAAAGCGTTAAAAAAATGTGTTGTCGCTTTTCAAAGTAATTTGATAGAAATATCGCAATATCACCAATAAAAATGCAATAAAGTAACGCAATGATTGCGCGTGCAGGTAAATGCTACACGCGATATTTTACCGGCAGTCCGCATACGCTCTTTCCGTTCCGCAATCCGCACCCCGCGTGCCAGGTACAAGCAGCTTAAGCCGTACTTAATTTTTTTCCCCGGATTTTCAGTATTTTCTCTAAGAATCCCGACCTATGCTATGGAGTCCAAATGCGCAGCGTATTATCGTGTATGGTAGCCTAATGTTCTATCCGAATATTCGAATATTCATTCAAATAGACCAATATGAACGAATATTCCCAAAGCATACGAATATTCAAATTTGTATGAAAAACTATGAAATTGTTTTAAATTCGATTGAAAACAAAATATCATTTTCAAAATGGCTACCAAAATGTAGTTTGCTCTGATTAATGTGAGACTTGGTCAATAAACACATGCCCATTATAGAGAGGGTCGTCTGTTCACCAAAAACAATCAGAGACTTGCATGCTCAATGGAAGTATCCGACCTGCCATTCAAGTGCCTGACGTCATAATCAAATATGGCACGTGTTAGCTGACGTCATAATCAAATTGACGTGGTTCTGTTACGAAAATTGAAAAGTCCGTCACGAAAATGTACGAATTGTAGGTGTATGTCTTTGGTGAATTAACAACTTAGTAAACATTATGTTGAACATTTTGAAATTAATTTGACAGGGAGGCAGCAACAACTCCCAGTTAAATCAGTTTTAAAATATTAAACAGCTTACCTATATGCCAATAGTAAGGGACGTAGATTCGGGGGGCGAGAGGGGGGTATATTAAAAGAGAATTATGTATAACTTGCAAGCACAATAAACGTATTTCTGTACACTCAAAATTCATAAGATCGTTTCTCAGAGAGCCTAATTTTCAAACGAAATTTTCTGAGGAAGACCCTTGAACCCACTGTCAGTGGGAGAAAGACACCTATAAGTCCTCTACCCGTAGGTTGGCAGTTTGGGTTGAGGTGAGGCAGCACGCACACACAAAAAAATTATTACATTTTGTAGAAAAAGAAGAAAATTTGTAAAATGCGTAAATAGTTATAATCGGTTAATTGCCAACTGATGACTCATATTCATCTCGTAGAAATGCAGGAGAAGCTATAGATCTGAGAGCATCCAGAATTGATAGTTAGTGCATTCGGGGATCGATCAATCCCAACAAAACGAAATGTGGGTGGAGCTTAGCTAGAGGTGGGCGGGGCATAGCTTAAACTGGAAAGGTAAAGTGAGGTTTCACAGTTTTAAATCGGTTCCATCTCGTGTAAAATGTGGCGGAACTAGAAATGGGCGGGGCATATATAGAAACTGAACCCTCGACATACAGTAGGCCTACACATGATTCTAATGCAGAATAGCCAGCTATGAGCGTAATAGCACATATTTTGGTGACGTAATAACATTTACGAAGTTTGATGACGTAATAATATTTGCGTATCTAAGTATGCGCGAAATGACGTCACCGATGGCAATGCATTCTATGACGTCATTAATATTAGTGAACTATGAACAATACTGCTATGCGAATTGCAAGACTGCAGATATAATGTAATAAGCCTATAGAAAAACAGTAAAAGTCCTCGCGTGAGTATGGCGTATGGTGTAATAACATTATAATAATTGTGTAATATCTTCCAATGTAAAATAGATCTATAAGTTTTAAGTTCAAAGTAACTAATTAATAAACGCGCGAACGCAAAGTGTCACAAACAACGCAATCTTAATGGCATTCAGATGTTTATTTCTAACAATTAAGATAAGTGTAAAAATGTATGTAGGCCTGTAATTTCAAATGCTTTTTCATAAAACCGAATTATGATAAATACAGGGTTGATTTATATAAATCTATAAATAGATTTAACACCCTCTTGTGTCAACAGCGCCTCAAAGCGCTCAAAATACTCCTTGATATATCAATTAAACATATTGATGGTCAAAATTTTTCAAAACATATTAATTTTAGAAGACTATTTTTGTAAATTTACCACTGAATATTTTTCGCCGGCTTAACCATTAAGGGGGTAATGGTAAAGGAAATTAAAGTTTTTACTTAGCCAGTGTTTATCTGCAGGCCGAGAGAAGAGTATTTTAGAAAATTTCTCACTGGAATGACTGGCTCGGTTACCGAGCCAGTCATTCTAGTGGTAACTATTCAAAAATACTCTTCTCTAGGCCCTTCAAATAGCCATGTCTGAAGATCACTGCAAAGTTGTTTTGGACAGGTTGACCATTAATGGGCTAAGTTGATACAAGAGAGGTTAATGGTTGTTTAAAGTTGTTACCCAAATGACCGTGTGTTCTAATTATTATTATTATTATTATTATTATTATTATTATTATTATTATTCATAGAAAATGGAGAGTGCTAGTGATTCAAGGCTGGTAACTGAAAGAAGGAGATCGGCAGACGTAGTTTATGGCCAGAAGAAAAAAGAAGCAGCGCCCTCAAAACGGATAGGATGTTCCCGTTCTCTGAGTTCTAACATTCATATAACGAACCCGGACGCGCAGAACAGGGTAACCTATGCGAAAAAATCGACGTACCAAGACAGAATATTAGATTTGAAAATTGATAATAATTTCAACAAATATGTCGATGATTTGCGTTACTACTTAAAACCGAGTAGAACGAATACATGTCTGGACCAAATAAACGAACCAGGAACCTATCACAATTGCTTAGGCGATTGCCCAGAAAATATTGCACACGGTTTACAAATAAATACTGAATTGCCTGCGTTTCATTGTAAGTCTCACTTACTTTCGCGTGGTCTGGACACGCTAGCAACAAACATGGTATTATCAGCGAAAATGGATGATGATCATTCTATTATTGGTGGTTTAAACCAGTCTAATAATGCCGTAGATCAAGGCGGCGGGTGTACATTCTACCCAGCAGCGTGCAGCAATATCTCAATGAAATCAACAGGTACAGACCGAAAAGCTCGCAGAGTTCGACCGCACCCTGTGTTCCAAACAGAATCAACTTACCACCCTTCCAACCGGGACAGGAGTAAGAACGATTTGGATTTTAATTTTCAAGACACGGAATACCTTCAAGAATATGCTGCCGGCGACTTATCAAATAATGCCGAGCGTATACTGCGTTTCAAAGATGACATTCCTGAACGGTATCGCGAAGGCCCGGCTCTATTTGGCAAGGCTAGCAACGCGAGCTATAGCTACAGATCGGATACAGGGTCGGACCTTCCTCGGCGGTGCAGTCGGGTGTCTGAGGGTGTGGAGTTTCGCCGGCTGGTCAGTTCGTATAAATGGATGATGACTCGGGCAACACCTCGACACAGGTTAGAATTGTTACTGAAATAACACCCTGATAACGCAGCTTACTGGGCCGATGCTGGCCCGATGCCGGGCCAGCATCGGCATAGTAAGCTGCGTTATCTGGGCAATATAATTCGACAGTCCAGCTCATAAATGAGTTCACATGTTTTAAAACAAAAACGGAAACAAGTTAGTTAGTAAAAATGTTCGGTTGAATAGTTTGAACATAACTGGAATGCGGGATATTGCTTTAGGCTTGTGCGATTATTGCTTTGGGTGATCACGATCGATCATTTAAGAATAATCGTGATTACTCGATCAATCAACATGGGTACACATTACCCAGAATGCATATTTGCAGCTCATGAGAAATTAAAAAAAAAATGTGTCACTGGAATGCCTGACTCGGTGCTCGAGCCAGTCATTCTAGTGATACGTTTTCAAAAATAATTTGCCAGAGCTGTGCTGGAGTCAGAGTACAATAGGCGTAAAAAGCCTAGGATAGAATCGTGGCAGGTGCATCCACAGATAGTCCCATATGAATCGTCAGTGTGTCAGTATATCGGACATGTGAAAGCTGGTCGGCCAAACCTTGCCTTTTTAGTCTTAGCGCGGTGGTCCAGTAGCAAGATGTCTGGTTGCTGGTGCTATGCGGAGTTGCAGAATGGCGGTTCGATCCCCAGACCGGGAGATGGTGATCAACAAATTAAACTAATGGGTGCATGCCTGTCGGCTAAGTTAGCACATGGAAATTGAAGCCGCATGTTGCCAGTGCGTCAATAAAATAAAAATACAATTATGTTCAAAATATGCAACAGTAGGCCTACGTATTATTTTGCCCTGGAAACATATTAAGTTATTTCAGAGCTGTACTGTAAGATACGTGGGCCTACGTCATTCATAGATAAGCTTATATTACATTTAAACAGCTTTGGGGAGGCGGGATATTTACTATCGATACAGGAGCAACTTTCTGTCAAATTGAGTTCAGTATTAGTCAACATGTGTCATATTGACATTTCCTCAAACTAGGTTTCTGGTAAATTCGAATGTCATAAGTTGTGTTAAAATATATATTCCGACACAATTTCAGTGTAATTTCAATTATATTAAATTTCTGTATACTGGAGATGCAATGACAATTTTACTCGTGAATACATAAATAGTAGGCCCTATGTGCAGAACAATGCGACAAACTGTCATTAACTCATTATAATTTTCTAATTTTCTATTTCGGTAAATGTTAACATGTCTGTACACCTAAAAAAGTGGGCTCCGATTTCTGAGGTCTTAATCAACTACCCTACGCGACATGCTAGCTGACGTCACAATCAAAATAACTTATAGTGCCGTCAGAAAATCGGAAAGTCCAGCCACGCCCACGAGTGTTAGCGAATTGTCTTTGATGAATTTACAATTTTCGTTTTAATATTTTGAAACTAATTTGACGGGGAGATGTTGCTGGCATACGCATATTGAACAGTTGATCTGGGTAATTTACCTTGAAATGTAGATTATGGCCCACTTTTACGCGTGTTAAAATCGATTTGAAACTGAAATCTGAATTCCCATTCTGGTTTCAAAGGTTCAAATCGATTCTAACACGCGTAAATGTGGGCGGAGCTTAGTTAGAAATGGGTGGGGCATGGCCCGACATTGACCTGTCTATTGCTTCGGACATCCGTCTATTTGTGGAGCAGTTTCGGCTAAATCAACTTTGATATGAGAGAGACAGGGGCATTTCAAATAGGGTTAGTTTCATTGGCGAACACGCTCTTACTGATAGGTTTCCGTTTAAACAGAAACATAGGTCCAAAATTGCGAACACTATCCAAGAGGTTGGTGCCAAATTTGAGAAATTTGCGAATTTTCCGTCGAAGTGTGCAGTGGCCAAGGCGATTATCGTATCGATTGATACAACATATCAAACACCAATTAAGACAAAAATCACACCGAATTTCAGCGCAGACGAGAGTCAACAGCTGAGCAAAATTGGCTAAAATCTCATTTAAATTCACCTTGCATTCCCACGTGCATGTTGGCACAGCCGCCAGCTCTCGTGTAATCCCAGATTTATTATTTCCAAGCAACTTGTTCTACGCAACCTGTTGGGTCACATGTATTGGACTGATCCTACTTTACTGAAGCGACCGTTATCTGTATTGCATACGGAAATACAGAAACATTTTAACATTTAGAAGTAGAAAAAATGTTTTGTTTTAATATAATCATAATGCCATTTGCAGCCTAAACCCACAAGTCATCAACTTCAGCAACATTATGTATAACACTCCTAAGGAAGGCGTAAAGATGAAGACACCGCTTGTTCACGTGCCCGCCACCAAATGGAAGACAGGTAACGTACGCACGTGCGCATTGCGCAGAATAGCATATTATACTAACAGAGGCATAGATGACCCTGATCGACCTGATGTACGGTAATACATGTACGAAATCTAGACTATATAAGAAGTATTGTTGAATATTCTGCCTAAGGCAGCAATGCCTTCCAATCCAATTCTCTCTCTCTCTCTCTCTCCCTCTCTCTCTCTCTCTCTCTCTCTCTCTCTCTCTCTCTCTCTCTCTCTCTCTCTCGCTCTCTCTCTCTCTCTCGATTGGTTGCGGTGCTCAGTTGAGAATCAAGGCTCTGGATCTCATTTGAACGTATTAATCACGTTCTTCACAATACACAAAAATCTCTTTCTTTTTTTGCAAATTTTTTTCGGAACTTCTGCGGTTTTAGCCAAATGGCAAGTACTATCGAAGAAAATGTCTATTCCAGTATGCACTAAGTGACCCCGTGGACTCATTGACTTTGATCTTAACCTTTCTGCTACTTACTTCTGCAACACAATTTCTCAAATGGATATAGATTTTCTTTCACACCTAAAACACGTGCATCAAATGTCAGTTAAACGATAACGTGTGATGAGATATATATGTGTAGATACAACACGTTCTTTTATTAGGTAATACCTAGCATGTTGACTATTTTAAAACTGTATTGATTGGAAGCTGTTGCCGCATAAGGAAATTTAACAGCTTTCATGTATGGTTGATTTTGCTCCATATTGCCAAACTGTAGATTGCGTCTATATGACTGAGCGTATATATAGGCCTACCAAGGACAGCTGAGATTTTTTCTGATTGATTGTAAACTTGAGTAAATGGATGAATCCAGTTTTTTATGCCCCGCCCATCACTAGTTAAGCTCCACCCACGTTTCGCCATGTTGGGATCGATCGAACCATGCACTCCCCGAATCTCAATCTCCAGAAAACTATACAGGTTAGCGGTTGAATATTTTGAAACTAATTTGACTCGTATAACCTGACGGACTATTAAGCGTTTAAGACGGACTAAATTGAGTCATTCATGCCGTAATTGATTGTGACGTCATCCTACATGTGACATTGTTTATTATGACGTCATATCATTGATTGAAAAACTGTTTCTCCATTATGTCAGCCTTCATAGTGTGGAGAGATGTATCAACATTCAGCTGTTAAATACCTTTCTTTGATCGCATGATGAAAATATTAATAAGGCACAATTTATAAAATGTTGCATACATTATACTGTATAACTGCTTCACCCGAATACATGGTACAACATTTGATTGTTATACAACTACTTCCAGGTTACGAAATCTTAGACGATTCTAATAAGTGCGCTGGCGACTGTAATCGTATCGAACGACCTACCAGTTCCCGGAGTAGTTCGCCGAGCTCCCGACCAAAATCGCGGACAAGCTACCGACTCCTACATGAACGGACCCGAAACAAGGTACAGAATCGGGTAATGACTATTATCCGATTCGGGTCCAAAAAAAGCTCAGGTGATGATCGCAACAACTTCCGTCAGGATAACATCGCGGAGTATTTAAACGCCATGAAATACAACAGAGGTGAGTACTCGGTGGCTTGATTGTGAGGGTGACTGGGGAAGGTAGATGTATCAATTTGCATATATTTTGGTTGTTACTATGGACTCAGTCAACTGAGGAACTATAGTTAACTCTAATCGACTATGTGTCAGGTAAGTGTACGATTTATGCATGCACCAGATGCTCTTGTCCACTGGTTGCATGTATTCTTACTTGCCAAGCTCTTTCTGGTATTATAACATATGACCTTATCCCTGCATCGCTATGTCATAATCAAGGCTGTGGCCTGTGGGTGTACATATGAAGAGACCCCCATGTTCTATAGGCCTATCATAAAACATCAGCCAGTGGAAACATGTAAGCAAGCTTCGCAGTCCTTGTTCTAAACAATGCTGCAGAGATAGTAATGCCAGGGCCGTAGCCTGCAGGGGTTGCGAGGGTCTCCTGAGATTTGTGAAGTGTACTTTTTAAAATACTCATACTCGAAAAGAAAACATCTAAATAAAAATCAGATAGCTTCATAGAAAGCTAAAGGTAGATTTTTACCTCCGGAAATACACGATACACGAGAGGCTCTCTGAGGGCATCTAAACATCCAAGCGTTTTCGGGAAAGGACTCCCGAACCTCACGTCTGGCCCTTTGCTTCTGTTGTTACCAGACCCCACTCTACGGCCCTCAAAACTGGCGCAAAAAAAAAGAAATACCTACGTCTTTCTCACGGACTAGCTCTCAGCGTTATGCGCCCTCACTCCTTGTTATCAAAACTGCACACTTGAGTGTTGAAAGGAAACCTTGTAACGCTTTCAACGTTTTCCCAGACGACAATTATTTCATTGCAGTGGATTCCCGCGTAAATTGGCATCTTCGGATAAAAGAATGCAGAGTATTTATCATGAATAGGAGATGAGAAAGATCAACGGCGTTGAAACCACTCATAAACAGAAACCAACATTTATATCAGAGATAAATTAAAAAAATAAATTCTAGAAGGACGTAGGAGGACATACGGTACATGGAAGCAATCCATACATTTGACTCTCTACGAGCATACGGCAATCTTCCGAATAGGGTGAGGTCACTCTGGACTCAATGGAAGGGTGAGGTTACTCTGGACTCAATCGACACGTGAAACAGTGACATCAAACCGTATATGAGGAGAAGCTTCTCAGGCAACAGAACACATTCTGCAGTCTTGTCCTCTTCAGTAGCGTATACATCACAGTGACAAAACACCTGAGTACCTCTTTGGATATCACTGTAGCAAGGATCGACCGGATGGGTGCCGGCTGGACCCGGAAAGGCTGGGTACGAACCGGCCGTGCCAGATTCGTTCTAAAGTGCAACCCCCCCCCCCCCCCCCCCCTGGGTAGAGCAATAAGCGTATGTAAGCCCTATACAAGAGGTTTCTTGTTAAAAATCGGATAAGTCCGATAGAACGCGTGGTGCACATGCCTCGGAATTGGAAGCGAGTGCTTCCATATAGTGTACCGAGTAGATTCTTGTAAATGCTTATAATTTATAATGAAATATTCGGTGACGGAGGCCCGCGCAAGGCACTTTCCTCTCGCAGCAATAATGTTCTCTCTGTGTATGTTAGGGGTATATTAACTTATATTAAGTTACTCAGTGATCGCATATGCGGATGCTTCTCTTGCGGGGATACCTCTGTGGATTCCAGGATCTGTGTGCTACCTCCGGCGACACCACGTAGAAAGGAAACCAGCTAGCTCTATATTGTGTATTATTGTGCTCATTTTACTGTCAAACGATTCACTTTGTTTGTATAGTACCTATTTATATTCTTAGTATATGATTCTAATTATTCCATTCTCTAAATTAGTATGGATAGACACACCGGTGACACAAACAGTTGGGATGACACCGTGTGGTTCAATCTCAGCGGCAGTGGTCGCACGGCCCCACTGGAACATCAGTGTTCCACCGGCTCTAGAAGTCGGTCGGTCTATGTACTCCGCGGAGAGATGGCACATGGGAACCGCAACCGCGAGATCCGCAGCTAACCGGTCGTCGCGCACATTAGTGTGATGGGCGGATATTTAACGGTGGACCAGCGCACCCCCCCCCCCCCCCGCGAGCTCTATCACACTGGAGATCTGTCGATGACCCACGCCTGACGGCACATGTTGCTACACAAATAGGTTTACGGATTTCTTACATACTGTATCGAACGCCGAAGAAGAATTATCTGTGAGAGTTTTTCCAGAGGGAACATACAAAGCGGAAGGCTAGAGTAGTGTCAGTAGGCTTTTGCTGGGTAATGTTTCGAGTGATCTGATCTGTCACTCAAGTACCGGACGTTATAATTCATTACGTCACCTAAGTAGCTGAAGTCACAATCACACTGGCGTATTTTAACACCGTCATGTGATGTAGCTTGAAAAGTCAATCAAGTATACGAATTATCTCTTTGATGGACTTAGAATTTAGTAAACATTCTCTTGAATATTTTGAAAGAGATTTGACTGATAGCTGTTGCAGCAACAGCTCCCAGTCAACTTAGTTTCAAAATATTCAATACCTTACTTGTATGGTTACCTTGAAATTAGGATTCTAGTAATTCAGTGTTCAGATTATATAAATCGATTTCAGGACACTGCAAAGTGGGCGGGGTTTGGCTATAAATGGGCGGGGCATAGGTAGATATGGATCCCTCTATTCCATAATATGACAGTTGGCATCTCATTTAACCTAATAAATATTAAAACTGGATTTATGTAGGATTTGGAAAACGAGAAGTGTTTGGTCCTGGGCCCGTGGGCAGACGCCATGCCCCGAGGAAGTGATACACACCCACCCTCACCAACATACTGTCAGGGATTAATCTGGCCAACAGATTATTCTTGTATGTCACTGATGCTGTACAACTGTATCAGCTGGGCAGCTCTGAAGGCAGTTCTAGATAATTTTGGTGCCTGCCACCGCATAGACATTCGTACTATGTCCCGACAACGCTAGCCGGACAGTATAATGATAACCACTCGCTATACGCTGTGTGCAATATATTCCTACTCTCAGTGAAGGGGGCCGCTACACAGATGACTAATGTTTGGCTATGCTCTGCAAATACCACAAAACACACCTGTACAGAAAGCCTTGAAATTTGCTGTACTCGATGCCAACATCTACAACTTAGAGGACACCGCTGGACAAACCTGCTAAATATGTTACCTGCCGATATAAACCAACCCGGACTAGGTACATGGACGACCAAGATGAAACCGTTTATATTTTATATTTACCACACATTGTTGTGCGTGCTCTAATCAAATTGAGAATGACACATACATATAGAAGAAAAAGAAGAAGAAGAACAAGAAGAAGAAGAAGACGTGGCCAAAGAAGAAATACGTATTGCAGCTGCAGGAAGGTTTCAAATTACCGCAGCCGTGAAACATAATATACCATCATCATCATCATCATCATCATCATCATCATCATCAGCTCCACCACAACAACCACCATCACCACCCATCATTATCATCACCACCACCATCATCATCATCATCATCATCATCATCATCATCATCATCATTATCATCAGCCCCCACCACCACCACCACCACCACCACCACCATCATCATCATCAATTTGGTCACGGAGGGCAAAACATTGTATGCAAAAGCTGAAAACCCTTGTACTGTTGCGCTGCTATTATATTTCTAAATATTTGGTCTTTTCCAATAATATGACTGTGTATATGTGTCCGTAAACCAGTGTGCTTTAGCAATAGAATTAAGGAATGATACTCGTTCTCTATGTCATCACACAAATGGTATTTTCGCTCGTCTATAGGTATTGCCATGGCGGAATTTAGTTTTAGCCATGCCCCGTCCATCTCTAACTAAACTATACAGGCAAGTTGTTGAATATTTTGAAACTAATTTGACTTTGTGCTGTTGTTGCCTATGGCAGCAACAGCGCCCTGTCAAATTAGTTTCAAAATTTTCAACGGCATGCTTATTAAATAGTAAAGACAACGTACAACGTACAACAATGTACAGCAACGCTTAGTCCGCCATCAATTATGTGTTCGTGACGGACTTAGCTACGTCATTCATGACGTAATTGATTATGATGTACACGGCACGTAGTTGATTATGACGTCATATAATTGATGGATAAACTGGAATCATCAATTGGTTTGTGCCACGTAATATCTGAATGTGTGGTCTATGCGAGCCACTGCGTAGTGTGCATAATATGTAGGCCTACTGTATGTTTCTTTTTCATTCAGAGATGACAAAGTACATCCGCTCCTGTCAACCGACGCCAGTTGCTCAGACTAATAATACTCCTACGCCTAAACCTGACATGCGCAGTATCTCGGCACCTCCGCACACACCTCAACAACAAGATCGTTGGTGCAAGATGGGTAAGTCAGATAGCGCCGCCTGGTATTCTGTCTCAGAATGATGTGGCATTTGACCTTGCAATGACATTTCGTATAAAGATTATCACGCGAATTTTGTATGTTCTCACTCAAGATCACTCCACTAGAAACAGAGTTATTCACAAAAATGTCTTTCAGGAACATAGTTCTCAAAATAATCATCGTAATCTGGTCGCTATGGCATTGACGTTTGAAATTCTAACCCCAATCTTTTAGGTACATAGTCTCAATTTCCTCTGGTCGCTGTGACCTTGACCCTTTGACCCCAAATGTATCACCAATAGCCAGGATTTCAAGTGCAACGTTTTCCCAAGGTTGATTACTCTAAGCGTAAAACCCTTGAAATTACAGCGCGGAATAAGCTTTTGTGGTTTGCTGGCTGGCTGGCTGGCTGACTGACTGACTGACTGGCTGGCTGGCTGGTTGGCTGGCTGGCCGGCCGGCCGGCGGGCGGATTGGCGAGGGGCTGGCTGGCGGACGGGCGGGCGGACAGATGGACGGAGGGACATGGCGGTTTATTGAGTTGCTACCTGCAGATAAATGTTTCTGATCTTTGTCTGTGGATATCGACAAGACATGGTATCGTTTCAATTATTGGTACATTACCTAACGATTTTATGCCGGGTTGTTTTATTTAAATGTTCAGTCATTGCGTTCATTACTTGACAAAGCAGTAGGCTGAGCGTTGTCGTAAACGAACGATCCGATATGTTGCTCAAATATCTGACGTCTATAACCGATTACATCACTATAATTATGAGGTATTATAACTCCGCCATAAAGCTCCAACAGTCCGTCAGTTTCAGTTTCCAGGTTCCTTTCTTCACTCAGGCTATTTAACAAACCTATAATTTACATATTGATATATATATATATATATAATATATATATATGAGGGAAAGGTTATTTATATAATTATGGGCGGTAGGCCATTATTATTATTATTATTATTATTATTATTATTATTATTATTATTATTATTATTATTATTATTATTTTAGTGAGAGGGGTATCGGCAGTAGTAGTAGTAGTAGTAGTAGTAGTAGTAGCAGTAGCAGTAGTAGTAGTAGTAGTAGTAGTGGTAGTAGTAGTAGTAGTGGTAGTAGTAGTAGTAGTAGTGGTCGTTGTCGTTGTCGTTATCGTTGTCTGTTGTTGGCGTCATTGCTGTTATTGGTGTTTTTGTTGTTGTGGGGTAGTGGTTATAACTATCGTCGATGCATATATATATATATATATATATATATATATATATATATATATATATATATATATATATATATATATATATATATATATATGCGGAGTTGCAGAATGGCGGTTCGATCCCCCGACCGGGAGATGTTGATCAACAAATTAAACTAATGGGTGCATCACTGTCCGCTAAGTTAGCACATGGAAATTGAAGACGCACGTTGCCAGTGCGTAAATAAAATAAAAATACATATACTGCCAGAGCCGTGCTGGAGTCAGAGTACAATAGGCGTAAAAGCCTAGGATTGAATTGTGGCGGGTGCATCCACAGATAGTCCCATATGAATCGTCAGTGTGTCAGTATATCAGACATGTGAAAACTGGTCGGCAAATCCTTGACTTTTAGTCTTGGTGCTGTGGTCCAGTGGAAAGATGCCTGGTTGCTGATGCTATGCGGAGTTGTAGAATGGCGGTTAGATCCCCCGACCGGGAGATGGTGATCAACAAATTAAACTAATGGGTGCATCACTGTCGGCTAAGTTAGCACATGGAAACTGAAGCCGCACGTTGCCAGTGCGTCAATAAAATAAAAATACATACATATATACATATACTAATATACACATACACGCACGCACGCACGCACGCACGCACGCACGCACACACATTTGTTTGGCTGTTATCATTGTTGTTGTTGTTGTTGTTGTTGTTGTTGCTGATGATGAGTATAATGTTGTTGTTGTTGCCGTTGTTGTTGTTGTTGCCGTTGTTGTTGTTGTTGTTGTTGCCGTTGTTGTTGTTGTTGTTGTTGTTGTTGTTGTTGCCGTTGCCGTTGCCGTTGTTGTTGTTGTTGCCGTTGTTGTTGTTGTTGTTGTTGTTGCTTTGATAACCTTAAAAACCTACATAGTTTGCTGAGGACTGGCCTGTTGCATATTCCATATAAACCCTGTGTCTTTTCTGTACTGTTGTCTCTTGCACAGTATTCTGGGATAAATCGCTCTCTTTCATTCTGATATTTGCTACAGTAAAAAAGGAAGTGAATTTCATCTTCTCAGACATTACATACATTGCATAATCTTTCATTCCGGTCGATGCCCACCCATCCTTGTGACTCAATTGTCAGTTTGTGATTAAGTGTCCTAAAGTGACTTAAGCTTATAGCATCGCCACATGACAATAATCTTAAGTAGCTTTCAAACTGAAATTTGAATTTTATAACTTTGTAAAACGTTAACCTAGTTGATTCGTGTAGCTGTCTCGTCCATTTGTCTATGTATTGTTGTTCCAAGGCTATCTTTGTTTGACTGACAACCTTATTTATGTTTATGTTTTCAGAGTTGAATACATGTCGCTGACCAGTTGCCTCTAGGATAGTTTTGATTGTGTTAAATTAATCCAATTAACTTGCATCTGCCGTTGGATAATGACGTCTAGACATACATAATACAGAATTGACGAGAGTTTCCCGTATCTTGCATTTACTATTCCTCCCCAAAACCTGACCATGTTACATTTTATTTGTACATCTAAGGGCATGTTCCCCAATTCACCATTGACCAAAACATTTGGGGTACTTTTCTTCAAGCCGAGTACACTTTTAAAGAATTTAATATGGCATGTTTCGATCTGAATTGTATTCTCAAACCCCCAGATTTCTGAGCCATAAAGTAGTATTGGTGCAATCATGGTATCAAATAGTATTATCTGCAAATCTATTGGTATATCATGTTGTTTGATTTTTGATAATAATGAAAACATTGCCCTCGTTCCTTGTTGGCAGTTTCGAGTTTTACAGCTAGAGAAACCCCCGTTTGATTTTACCATGATCCCCAAATATAGGTATTCATTTACAATTTCGAGTAGCTGGCCACCTATGGTAAAGTTTGGGGTTTTCTTTAATTTACGTTTGGAAAGAATCATAACTTTAGTTTTTGTAGTATTTATTTCAAGCTTACATTTAAGACAATAGTCATGAAATGCATTGAGTGCTTGTTGCTAGGCTTCCGCTGACTCGGCCATTATAATAGTGTCATCTGCGTATAGTAAAATAATAAGATAAAGATATAGATTAAAAATTTCGTCTGGCAGATTATTTAAACATATTAAACCAATAATTCCATTTTCTTTCAGATATTCTTCTAATTCGTTTAAAAATATTGAAAATAAAAAAGGTGAAAGATTTTCCCCTTGCCTTACACCAATGTTACTGATAAAAAAATTTGAGTTTGTACGATTATGATAGACAAATGATTTTATATCGTTATACATATTGTATATAATTTTAAAACATTTTCCGGATATGCCGCTCTTAAGAAGCTTAGTCCTTAGACCAACGCGCCAAACCTTATCAAACGCTTGCTTAAAGTCAACATAACAGCAATATAGCTTTTTCTTTTGTGCAAATAGTATTTCTTTAATGAGGTAGAGGGAGAGGATATTTCTAAGGTAGACCTATTTTTCCTAAATCCAGTTTGGGATTCAGAAATGATTTCGTGCTTTTCTGCATATTTCTTTAGTCTTTCGTTAAGAATAGATGTAAAAAATTTGCCCAAACAGCTTAATAATGTTACTGGGCGGTAATTCGTTGGGTCTAGTGGATCTCCTTTATTTTTATAGATAGGTATTATTTTTTCCCAGAAGCCAGTCAGTCGGTACAACCCCTGTGTCAAAAATGTGATTAAATAGCGTTTCGTATATAGGGAGCATGCGATCAACGGTGCTTTTAATATATTCATTATAAATATTGTCATCCCTTGCTGCCTTCCCATTTGCCAGTTTAGTTATTCGTTCCTTTATTTCTTCACTTGTAATTGGTACGTCCAATTCAGCGCACTCATTTATATTGTTGACTGGAATATCACTTTGATCTGTATCAGGTTCCACTGTATATACATTTGTAAAGTGTTGAAATAAGGGTTCCAGTTCAATTTTCGTGGTATTTTCTTATTTATTTGATTTTTTATTGAACAATTTCCAGAAGGCCTTGCTATCGCCTTTGTGCAAGCGACGTAAATCTGCATGCAGCTGATAACGCTTATTTTGTGCATATGTTCTTATTATTCTTATATAACTCTTGCTAGCTCTGTAGGTTTTGTCTATTTATTTCAGTTTTATTTAGATTATACCTCTTTTTCGCTTTGTGATATTCCCTCCTTTTTTCATTACAGTCTTTGCCAAACCATGGTTAGGAGTTTTTCTTGCGTTTACCGTGATAATGTTTTTTTCCGCCCAAATGATTTTTCTGCACTTTCAGGGAAAATATTTTCAATCATACTAATTGTCTTGTTTATATTAATTTCAACATCGCCATTTTGAATTTCCAGTATGCTATTTTTGATATCCTCGAAGCTATCTTGGCTTAAATTATCCACAAAACTAGATTTCTTTTGTTCTATCCATCTAATTGGGTTTGTTTCATTGTTTTTGTTGTTGTTGTTGTTGTTGTTGTGTTGTTGTTGTTGTTGTTGTTGTTGTTGTTGTTGTTGTTGTTGTTTGTTACGCTCAAATGAAGGCCACAATGTATATCGGAAATAATAGGGTCAAAATTGTAAACTTCAAATTGCTTTGTTACTTCTATAAATTTCCTATTCCCTATTGCATAATCGATTAAGCTTTTATTTGTGGACGTCACCCTGCCTATGAGTTTATCTTTTCCCACCCTCCCATTAAGTATAAACATGTTCACATTTTTACAAAGTTGAATCAGTTTTCGTCCACTTGTATTTTTACGTCCTTCGCATTCGCTTCTTCTATCCTTAGGTATTCCAGTCATTGTAAGTTTTAGGAGGTCTGAATTTGGAGCGTCACTTATGCCGAAATTCCGTAATGTAAAGTCGTCATACTCTTCGTAATCACAGTCTTCCCCTGTTTTAGCATTGAGGTCCCCTACTAGGCAGAATATGTCAAACGTTTTACTAAGGTTTATTATGTCTTGTTCAATTTTCTCATACGCATCGTTTGTATAATATCTTGATGATTCGGGTGGAATGTATGCTATTCCGAGTAACGTGTCCCCTGAGTAATTCGTTAGTTCTTTACTAATTTGTAGCCATAGAACGAAGTCATTCTCTGTCTCATATTCTACTTTACGCACGTTCAAACCTTCCTTTATTAGGACTCCTAAGCTTCCATATGTATTGGTTCGAGTTTGTGTTAAAAGTACGTAGTTAGGTATTAAAACATAATCTGTATCATTTGGCTTTGTCTCGTTTAAACAGATGATGTCATGCGCATTTACGAATTCATAGAATTCCGTAAACGGTAACTTTGATTTTAGGCCACATACGTTTAAGGATGCAATGTGCAGCAAGCCGCTGTTGTTGTTGTTGTTGTTGTTGTTATTGTTGTTGTTGTGTATGAATTGTCTTTTTGATGGTTTTACAATTTAGCAAACGTTGTGTTGAATATTTTAGAACTAGGCCTAATTTGACGGAGAGATGTTGCTTCCTAAAGCCCAGCGCAGACGGCCAACATTTTGATGCGAAACATTGTTGAGAACAATGTTTCGCAGAAAATGTTGGCCGTCTGATCCATCGAAACATTGTTCACCAATAATGTTTCTGATATTAAGCTTGTTTAATATCGCCTAATATTGTTCTCGTGTGCAGTGACCAGCGAACCATTGTTGGCCGCCTGCGGTGCTTGCTAACAAAGTTGCAAAATACTTTTTATCATTGACTAATCAGCGTTCACGCTCATGTGATTCAAAATGGCGGCCCACATCATGGATGAAGGCGAACATGTGGAGTCTTGTGACATTTTATGGTCAAGAGAGAAGAAAGAATTTAGTCTGTAATTGTTGCACGTGTGCGGCTCAAGAGAAACATTTACGCGAAACAATGTTTTTGTTGGCAGTCAGAAAACGTTGGCCGCCTGCGGCCCGCTTTAGTCAGCAATAGCCTGCAGTCAAATTAGTTTTAAAATTCAGCAACTTACCTGTATAGATAGCTCGAAATTTAGATTCTTGGAATTCAGGTTTCAAAGTTTCAAATGTATGGGTACAAACTGTGTGGAGCATAGCTAGAAATGTGCGGGGCATAGCTAGAAATGGGCGGGCCATAGCAAGAAATGGATCCCTATATTACCTATAACAGACATATGGTATCATAAACCAAGTGGCCTGCAATGACATATGCCGTTGTGGGGTGGGGTGTGTGTGTGTGTGCAAATTATGGTGGTCCTTTAAGACAGGTGGTCATTAGACCATATCTTGCTCGGTAGACCACTTTTCTTAAAGAACCGCGATCGTTTGGGTTCAAATCGCAGACGGTTTATCCGGTAGGTTTGGCAATATTTGGTTATTATTTTGGTTATTTTCTTCCAGTGGAGAGGTTCAAACATGACAATTTCAGCGGTCGGTCCTCGTACCATCGTCCTAATGTCCGGGTGCCACGATTCCCTCCCGTGCCGGCAGAACCGAGGGACATCAAACAAAGTGAGAAATTATTCCTGAGATTACACGATCCGACATTTCCGGCAAGAAGATCGAGATTATCATCATAAAAATCATCACTAAAATATATTGGTAAATTGAAATCACCGAAAACATTAATAAAAAAATATTGTAATTTTTATGAAATAAAGCCTATTCGGTTCTCATATTTATAAAATTTGGTGTTTAATTTATTTTGTTTTAGTGGGTTAATTATAATATTTCCGCGTTCCTGAATTATTCAAAATATAAAAAAGTCTTTGACTATTATTATGTCGTCGTCGGAGTCGGAGACGTCGTCGCCTGAGTCGTCACGGTCGCCGTCCTCGATCGTCAGAGTCGTCGGCGGAGCAGAGGAGTTGGCGCCGGTTGTGGCAGTATTGGTGGCGATGTTGTGGTGGTAGTGGCGGCGGCGACGGCGAGGGCGATGGCCGTAACAGCATTTGTATTCCTTATTATGTAGATGGAGAACTGTCTTTAATCAACACTCTATAAGATAATCTGCATCTAGGAGCCATCAAAAGGTCTTATCCAATGACAGGCGCCCAATAACGCAGGTTAGTGGGCCAGCACTTGGCCAACACCGGACTGTATTGGCCCAGTGCCGGCCCAATAACCTGTGTTCTCTGGGTGATCGTTTAGTACAACTCACTGGCTATGATGTTTAGATTTTGGAGCAAACACGTCATTCCGTTTAACTTATATATTAAATATCTAATTGTATCATAATGCTGGTGAATGACTCGAGAGAGTATATGCTTCCGCCAGCCCAGACAATTGAGGAATCTGATCTGTCGCTTAAGTATCTGGCGTCATAAGCAAATATATCACTTATTAGATGAGGTCACAATCACAATGATGTACGTGAACATTTCAGACACGAAGACTCTGAATTGTATGTCTTGGATAATTTACAATTTGATAAACATTACGCATTCCCAGCTTATCTGTATGGATGCATTGAATTTCGGATTCTAGAAATTCAGGGTTCAACGTGGAAGGGGCTTACCTAGAAATTGGCGAGGCATAGCAATACATGGATCCTCCTATAGACTGGACAAAAATTGTCACCCAGCACCATTCATAGTTGTTAATGAGCGGATAATACAACAAATATCCCAAATATTACTTAAAATTCGCGTCGTATTAATACATGGATCTTATAAACTTCCTATGAGGAGATAGCTCTTGTCAGTTCTATTCGCTCTGTTCGCTCGGAGTTATTTCCCTTGCAACAGTACTACGAAACTAGTTTTACAATAATTTTTATGAATAAATACGCTTGCTTGCATTGCTTAATATTTTGAAAACAATTTGACTGAAATAGCCACCAACAAGATTCAGTCCAAAATATTTAGCAAGTCAGAGACGTAACCCCCGATGTATGTCGTCTGCAAGAACTCAGCGATCAGACGGTTACACATATAAGGCTTAAAACCACTCACAAAAATATACCGCATAAACTGATTCTAAATAATACAATCCGGCAACAAAGATTATAATAAAGTTTGTCGCCGCTGGAGATACCATATGATCATTGGGGCCAATCGACGGTTCTTTGAAAGAAGTCGTCGAGCAGGCAACTTCCGTCTTTGCCGTCGTCTGATTGGCCTTCTGTTGCACATGCAACCACTCAGTCCCGGGAGCAAACACCCATTCAACTTGGTGGTTTTAGACACACATACCCGTGAAATCCATAAGATTTTCCGATTTTGTGTGAAAACATCCGCCTGATGATGATGATGGTGGTGGTGGTGGTGATGGTGGTGGTGATGATGATGATGATGAGTGACTCTTTTCTGCGACTGAACGGAGTGGAAATTTCATTCAACTGCAATCAGTTTTCTGCAACCTTCTCCACCGCGTCTCGCCCGTTGAACCGTGTTGACCAGTTAGTTAAAGGGATGGCAATCTCATCTCTCATGTTGTATTGTACCGATAGATTATGGTTTATAGATTCCATATCATGCATATCCGTTCACATTCCATTATCTGTAGCACATCTGCTTTGTAACATCGCGTAAATGTTGAAGTGTGATAGCCACCAATTTGTCTCCTCAAGCGATATAGTATGTGATGTCATGAAAATATCAATGCACTAAATTCTTTATTATGTAATACTTATTCCGTCGAATAGTTTGAAACTAATTTGACTGGAAGTTGTTGCTGCCTATAGCAGCAACAACTTCCAGTCAAATTAGTTTCAAAATATCCAACAGCTTACCTGTATGATTGCTTTTATACGAAATTGCCAAACTATAGCTGGCACCTCTGCAACCGAGCGTATATACCGAGGCGGGCACGCTAGTTTTTTTCTGATTGGTTGAAAAGTAAATCATGACAGCCATCATAGGGTGTAGAAATGTACCAACATTTAGCTAATAAAGCCGGAATCTTTCTTTCGCGGCATGATAAAAAGCTTAGAATTAGCTGCATAGTCTATGTGTGGCCTATTAGATCACCTGAATACCTATCAAGAGATGAAGTTAGTTATCCTTTACGTATGAGTTTGAGATTAGGTCGTGTGGCCAGCGGTGATTCGCGATGGCTCGCAAGTGTTTACAAGCCAAGAATCAGGTTTATTTGGGAGTGCCTATGGAGCGTCTCAGCTGTCGCAGTTGTACATCATTATTGAGATACATAGAGTATCGTATGGGTGCATTATGACGTTCATGGGAATTTTAGACAGCTTCTAAAAGGACTGTAAAACAATGTGTTCTTTTACGCAACCTATTTTGCAATGTCAGTTGAACTGCAGAACAGTGAACACAGGATTTTGCCCTTCAACCATTTCTCTTCGCCCAGAACTAAAGTACCATCATCATTCGGGAATGCAACCAGATAACGCAGCTTACTGGGCCGATGTCGGGACGATACCGTGCCGATGGTTTCAATATCGGGTCGGTATCGGCCCATCATCGGCCCAGTAAGTTGCGCTATCATGGAAGCTTTTTCTTTTTCTTGGTGTTGAGCTTTTTCCTTGCATCGCATACGCATTGTCATTAACATGCATAAACTTAAGTACGGGCACATTTGTTATTGGAGCTATCTTGTGTCTTCGGCTGGTGAAATCATCTAAATGATGAAAGTAATTCTGCAGGATGATTCCATGACTCACTAACGGCCTAGAAAGCCTCCTGTCATCACCATCTCCAATAAGATAACATGTTACTGTTGAAGAGTATCTAAGGAGGTCAACCCGTCTGAAAAAGGTGGTGAAGACTATGCACTAATGGCAGTTACCTCAGCTACGTGTATGTGTGTAAAGGCGTAACTTATCATATGGAAAAAATTCATATGGCATCGTCCACATATTTATGATTGATACCTTTACTTTGTGCATGTGCCCATATGAAAATGATAGAGAAAAGATGAGCGTTTCTGGATTCACTGAGGTTCCACCAGAATATGAACTACTGGCCAGTAAGATTATATGGAGAGTGTGATGCCTGGTAAAATTAACGATGTGGCTGACGCAAAGCAATGGCAGAAATAGTAGAACGATTCAGGCCACGAAAAGTACACGTTTCCTGCGGTCAGGGGCAACCACATTTTACTGCAGGGCAACCAAATTTTAACACACTGGTTGCCCTGGGGGAGAGAACCTAGATAATTTGTTATTTTCAGGGCTTGTATATGTACTCATGGTTAGTATTTATTTTATTTATTCTTAATCTTTTAACATTCGAGTTCGTTCAAGAAAATTTCAATTTTCTCATGGAAAGTGGCCATTTGCAGACAAAGAGAAGACTGTTTTTGGAAATTTACCACTGGAAGGACTGGCTCGGTTATCGAGCCAGTGATTCCAGTGGTAAAATTTCAAAAATATTCTCTTGGTCTGCAAATGGATATTTCTCACCACTGCAGAAGCCGTTTTAGCTGATAAGAGGAATAAAGGTTTAACATAATGGTTGAGTTGCTATTTACAAGGATTCTGTAGTCTGTATAGCTTACAGCAATACATATTTTCAACATAATTTACAGAAATAAGGCAACCTGGCAATACAGTCAATTTAAATTTAAATGGCATACTTGCCCCTTGGGGGAACATAATTTTTCTATTTTTCGAGCCCTGCGATTGCTATTCTACGTGTATCATCCGACAACACGGTTTAATGGCCTATTAGAGACTTTGCAACCGTAGCTAACATAGCCACAAGGAACAAGGTAGAATTTAGAAAATATGTTGACTGATGTAGCGTTTCGATTATATTTAAGCAAATACCGAAACATTCCACTCCGAGTTGGCAGTAACAAACTTTGTTGTTAATAATAATAATAATAATAATAATAATAATAATAATAATAATAATAATACAAATTAACGCACACATATACGGACTTACACGCAGACACTTACGCACACAATTACGCGAGCATGAACGTACGCACGCATACACAACGGACAGACATGTAGACAGTTAATCTACCTCAAAAGCATTCTTTCTTCCAGGCAATTTTACAGTTAAGCTGTCCAATATTTTGTCCGGACTGCTGTTGTTGCGTATGGCAGCGTTGGCCGTGTTCTTACTGGATAATAAATCAGACATAACGTCATTTGACAGGATGCATTTGCTGCCCATGGTAGTAGATGCGCCTAGTCAAATTGGCTCCAAATTATCCAACAGAAAGTGTATTAACAGTAAATACATACACTTCGTATAGTCTGACAGACTATTTAGCGTTCTTGACTGACTAAGATGGCAATCATTGCTTAGTTTATTGTGACGTCAACCTGGATGTGACGAAATTGATTATGACGTCATATATTTGATTAATACATTGGATCGTAATTGATTATGACGTCATATATGTGATTAATACATTGGATTCATTAATTGGACGAAATTGATTATGACGTCATATATTTGATTAATACATTGGATCGAAATTGATTATGACGTCATATATGTGATTAATACATTGTATTGGATTCATTAATTGTATAAGAATTGTTTAGCGGTTTCAAAATGGTTCAGTGATACATCATATAAGAAATAGACATAGTTCTACTTTTAAAAATTCCAACAATTAATTATAAACTAAAGATCTATATCGATGTATTTTTCTTCGTTGAAATACAACGACAATGTCTGGATGGTGCTCTTGGACACGCCCACCGCTAAAAGTGAAAACACTCATTTAAATCATGCGTGTCCCGATAGAATGGCTGCCCTGTTTTCTGCTTTTCCGTGCTTGATAAATGTCTTCTATAATTACTTATTCTACTATACACACTGATCTTTAGCAAAAATTATCCGTCGAAACAATTAAAGCATCTCGTTTGACCAACTCTATTGCTTGCTTGGGGATCAAATTTTTCTATGTGTTTGCCAAGAGAACAGAAAAAACAGGTCAGATACGTTGCGTAATATTCCCCGTCAAAATTCAAGAACACGCCAAGCATCCTATAGAGACACGATCCACGCAAATAGAACGCGAATAACAACTAATGGAGAAATCCAGTTTTAGCTATGCCCTCGCCCATCTTTAGCTAAGCTCCACCCACACTTCGATCGTGTTGGGATTGATCGATCCCTGAACTCCCGAATTAACAATTTCCAGAAAACTATACAGACAAGTTGTTGAATATTTAGAAACTAATTTGATTCGGTGCTGTTGCTGCATATGGCAGCAAGAGCGCCCAGTCATGGCAAAGTAGTTTTAAAATATTCATAAGCATGTTTATTAATATAAATAGTAAAGACATACAATTCGTATAACCTGACAGACTATTGAGCGTTTAAGCCGGACTAAATCGAGTCCTTCATGACGTAATTGACTATGACGTCAGCCTATACGTCACGTATTTGATTATGACGTCATATGATTGACTGATAAACTGGATTCCTCAATCAGCCCTTCGTCTTTCCACTATCGATTTCAGATAGGCGCATGGCATACCTTTGATCAACAGTAGGTCCTATCTAACAATGGCATATTCTGTTATTGGATGGGTAATTTCTGTCAGTGATCTTTTCAAATTGGAGGTGGGGCGTGGGGTTGGGGTGATGGTGGTATGAAACACCTCAGGTGATATATATATATATATATATATATATATATATATATATATATATATATATATATATATATATATATATATAAATATATATATATATATATATATATATATGTGAGAGAGTGAATTTACATGACTTTAATTAATGAATAAATAACTTTCCACCCAGCCTATGTACTTGTTTAAGCCACACGGTATATGCTCAATTCCAGCATTCGCTGGTCATATTAATTAACCTGTCACCCTCCCAGCTAATTTATGCATGCTTGGTGTATGAATATGTATCTAAGAGAGGAGCTGGACTTGGTTTCTGAGTGCATCTTGGATAGTAATCTTGTGTCACATGAGATAACTTGAGGTATACATGTGAAACTGAGTTGGTTTAATCCGGCTATCCCATAGGTGTAATTTAGTAACTAAGATATAGTTCGGGACTATTTGGCATCAATTAAAATCTGACCAGATCAGGTTGCAGTAATGGGAGACAGGGAGAACAGCTGAGTGAGAGAGAGGAAGTCAGAACTGTGTTTAATAGGACCGGACTGTGCATAGCAGGAGTGAGAGTAAAAACGTATAAAGGTTAGCACAGAGAATTGCATGGCATTTACCTAGAAATATAGACATGGCTGTTTTTCGGCATTGTATGGCAAATTAAAGGATGAGAACTGAATAACCAGGCTTCATGGGTTTCTGATACGTGAGTTTTAACCTGAAAACCATGGTATTCAAAACAACATCACTGTAAATAAATTCGCCTATATAGCATTTCATCAGCCAGTGTTTATGTTTCATCTATTCCTCAATTCAACGAACTTAAGGTGACATATAAGAACTTTGTCACTCGTAGCCGGGTAGTACAACCATATTGCAAAAAATATATATGTATTTACCCTGTTACAATTTGGCGCCGCGAGTAGGGTTGAGGACACTGTAGAACTTTATTAATCTAAGTTAGGGACATAGACACTGATGTATCATCATAATAGGCACCTGTGAGCAGTACAGTGAAAGCTGAGAGGCAAAGGGACATCCCAGCATCACGCATACGACAGCAGCATCAGAAACCCCCATATGCAATGGTCCGTTATTATGGAAGAACATCATCAAGTTGCTATCCGATACGGTAACATTATAGACTCATACTATTACCATGATTGTGATGCTTAGCCAGATTCATCTCCAAGATATATTTAAGAGACATGTTGTTTATTGTTGATAAGTTCATCACGGTGTTAAAGGATGATACATGGTTCATAATGATTGGCTGTTAACCAATTAGTTGCATAACCTCCTTAATTGCTCATTATATTAGAAATGTACTATATATTTGTTTTTATCGTATATGGTGGTCGCTTGTATTGTGCTTCACACTTGCTTTGTTCCTAAACTAAGTGTGTATCTATTGATAGTTATGCTAATGTTGGTGTCTGTGTGACTGCAGCTGCATAGAGGCATAGGTCTATAGCATATATTCATGTTCCATACAGTCCATGAAAATCTGCTTACGCCGATGCAAGGAACATCTATTTGGAAACCCCTATGTTGGTAGCTGTGGGACACAGCTATTGAATATTTGGCGGTCTTTCAGTCTGTCGGTAGAGATGCCAAAGTTCATACATGTCTGTTTGATTGAGTGTTGAATTTCCTATCAAACTTGGAAATTACAAGATCGTGTACATTTGTATGACTCCTTAATCATATAAACAATGGCAATAAAATTGATTTCAATTGCAACATAAATTAATTTAAATTGCAACATACATTAAATTCAATTGCAAAATAAATTGATTTAATTGCAACATAAATTAATTCTAACAAATAACTTTGAAATGGATGCCGAATTGTTGCAGGCTGAAGTGGCCAAATTAAGGCTAGAACTAGACCAAGCCAAAGATGAGAACACGAAACTAAGGGAAAGGGTTAAGAAAAGTAAACCTACTCTAACTGGGGGTAATGATCCTAAGGGCACCACAGGTGGGGTTGGGGAAAGTGAAATGTCACAACAAGCAGAACCCTCCCGCATAGTTTATCTAGCACCAGAGAAACGTCTGGAGAAATTTAGTGGGCCAGGGGATCACAGGTTAACCCTTGAGGAATGGATATCAGATATGAAAAATTATATAGCATCACATCCCATGTCCAGTGCCCAAGCTTACTGCTTCATCCGAAATAACCTTGTGGGACCAGCCCGAGCTGAAATTGAAAGCAGAGAAGAGGTAGAAACAGTAGATGAAGTTTTCCACGTGTTGCAGGAAATCTTTAACGAGTCTGGAACTGTACACCAGCGCCGACAAGCTTTCTATCGGCGTCGACAAGATCCACGAGAAACAATACTAGAGTTTTCCCATGAGCTACTAAAGTTAATACGCTCCATTGAACAACTTGACCCTAGAAGTAAAAATGAAAAGGATGACATGCTGAAATCTCAATTTGCTGAGGGTGTTGCCGATATCAGTCTCAAAAGAGAACTTCACAGGCGGATTTCAGAATATGAAGAGGACACTTTCTTTGAAGTGCGTGACTGGGCCATTGAGTGGTGCAGAAGGGGCCAGCGAAATGAGGGAAGAGCACAAGTTAGAGAAGCAGCAGCCAACAGCATTGATGGAGATCTTCCCCTCATTGACCTAATGAAACGGCAAAATCAGTTGTGGGAGCAACAGTTGCACAAGCAAGCAGAACAAACCCAGAAAATGGAAGAGCACATGGATGGACTTATGAAACTGATGATGCAGCAGACCAGGAACCAGTCAACACCCAATAAAAGTCAAGTCAGGAAACAGCAATCAGTACCAGCTTGTTTTCAGTGTGGAAGCCCTCAGCACTTTATACGTGACTGTCCTCAAGCTAGACTAGGACATCAGGGAAATCCGTCGAATCAGGGTCTGGCAAGATATGACTACAACCCATCACAGCAAGGTAAGGCACCATTAAACTAGTTTCGCCTGCCGTTGCGAGCCAGACGGTAGGCGATTATAATACAGGAGAACCTGATATAATTAGTAATGCAATTGGTCGTTGTCCTGAGAGTAAAATTAAGATAGGCTCTGTAGAGATACCATGTCTCATTGATAGTGGAGCAGAGATATCCACTATCACTGAGTCTTTTTATTTGACACATTTGAAAGAGAGGGATGTTTCATTAGTTGACATAGGTTCACAAATAACGGTGTCCACAGCTAATGGAACAGAACTGCCTTTCATTGGCTATGTTGAGGTTAATATTGACCTGTTTGGCATGTGTATTCAGGATGTAGGATTTTTAATTGTTAAGGATCCTTTTAGTGGGCCATCTGTCACTAGAAAAAACCGCTTACCAGGAGTTGTTGGAAGTAATATCCTACAGAAACTACATGTGCTACTGGGGGCAAACCAAAAGATGAGTCAATCCATTTCTCAGAATCCAGGAGCGAAACCATGGTTGGAAGTGTTATCTTTATATGGTCAGCTTCCTGGTATCATGTATCAGCATGAAGAACTTTCCACCTATGGATATGTTAGAATTTCTGGTAGACAACCTATTTTAATTCCAGCCGGATCTGCCCGTGTTGTTACAGCCACAAGTCGTAGTGATATTTGTGCACATTATTATGCCCTAGTGGAGAACTTGAAGGTAAGTACTCATCTCCCAAAAGGAGTAGTAGTAACACCAGCATATGTAAAAGTGGAGCAGGGCTGTCTAGCCGTAAGTATTGCCAACTTTAGTGAGGACGACGTATATCTGCAACCGCACCAACGGGTTGGAATCTTGACCAAAGGGCTTCTTATTAACACAGAGACATTTGAAGTAGAATCCAAACAGTATGACTCCTCAATAGATAAGTTAGAAGTGAACCAAGCAGAAGCAGATTTATCTACTAGAGATATTGTTTCAAAATTGGATATTGGAAGTGACCTTACACTACAACAGCGGGAGCAGATAAATGATTTAGTTTTCAGGCATAAAAGGATTTTCAGTAAAGGTGATCATGATTTAGGCTACTGTGACTTGATTAAGCACAAAATTACGCTGACAGATGATATACCAGTTAAATTGCCACATAGACGAATTCCTCCAAATCAAATGGAGCAAGTAACTAGGTACATCAATACACAACTTGCTTCTGGAATCCTTCGGCCGAGTATATCGCCATATGCCTCTGCAATAGTGGTAGTTAAGAAAACTGATGGAACCATCAGGGTGTGTGGAGATTTCCGGTTATTAAATGCAAAGACTGTGAAAGATGCCCATCCACTCCCACGTATTGAAGAAGCTCTGGATGCCTTAAAAGGTGTAAAATATTTCTCCACAATCGATCTTGCACATGGCTTCCTTCAATGTGCGCTGGAGGAAAAAGACATGCCCAAGACTGCTATACGTGTAGGAACCTTTGGACTCTTTGAATATACAAGATTGCCCATGGGGTTATGCAATTCTCCTGCAACATTTGCCCGTCTTATGCAAGCTTGTTTAGGTGATCAAAATCTGCTTACATTAATTGTTTATCTAGATGACATCTTGGTGTATGGACAATCATTTGAGGAAATGATAGAGAGGTTAGAACTAGTTTTTCAGCGTCTATTGAAATTTGGTCTCAAGCTCAAACCAGAGAAGTGCCATCTATTCAAGAAGAAAGTAAAATATTTAGGACACCAAATCTCAGAAGAAGGCATTGCCACAGATCCAGACAAAATAGAGTGTGTGAAGAATTGGAAAACTCCAAAGACCGAGACAGAGTTAAGATCATTCATCGGCCTCGCCTCATACTATAGAAGATTTGTGAAAGGATTTGCACAGATAGCCAAACCTCTCCATCAACTGTTTGAAGGACATAATAAAAAGAAGAAACAGCTAAAGTCTAAGCAAGACCGCCGATCATTTTGTGAACGATGGGATGATTCCTGTGACAAAGCCTTTGAAAACCTCAAAGAAATGCTAACCAGCAGTCCATTATTAGGATACCCTGATTTTTCGCAACCATTCATCGTGGAAACAGATGCCAGTTACAGAGGCCTCGGTGCTGTTCTTTCGCAACAACAGGATGGTAGGTGTGTTGTCATTGCCTATGCAAGTAGAGGACTCCGACCAGCTGAAAGAAATGATGCAAATTATAGTTCTATGAAACTCGAGATGTTAGGTTTGAAGTGGGCCATAACAGATAAGTTCCGAGACTATTTAATAGGTTCCAAATTTTTAGTGTACACCGACAGTAATCCTCTTTCATATATACAAACAGCCAAATTAGGAGCGACAGAAGCTAGATGGATGGCACAGTTGTCTCAGTTTGATTTTACTGTTAAATACCGTTCAGGGAAGTCCAATCGGAATGCAGATGCTCTTAGCCGGTTACATGCTAAGGTTCATGCTAAAGCAGAAGAATTGTTCCTAGATCGTAGAACCGTTTTTGGGGGAATAGTCGTACCGGTGGAATTAAGAAGGAAAATCAGTGAGTTGCAAAGATTGGATGTATCAGCAGAGGAAATGCAGACCTCGGGTCAATCAAGCCCATCAACGGATGCGCATAGTGTTTCAGATACCTTGCCGTCATACAGTAGTACAGAATTAGCTGAACTGCAGAGATTAGATAGTGAGGTTGGAAGACTGGTATATTTTTGGAAACATGGAAAACCTGCTAGAAACCAGATTCGCAATGAATCTAGTAACGTTCAGAAATTAGTCAATCAATGGAATCATTTGAGGGAAATTAAGGGTGTTCTATATCGTATCATTTGGGTGGATGGCCAAGAAGTGACCCAATTATTGTTACCCTCCTCATTGAAGAGTCAAGTTCTGGAAGCCATTCATGACAAGATGGGACATCAAGGTAAGGAACGAACCTGGATGTTGATCAGAGCACGGTGCTATTGGCCAAAAATGTTTGCCGAAATAGAAAGTCACTGTCAACATTGTGAACGTTGTTTGTTAGCCAAATCAAAGCCAAAGGTTCACACTACCATGAAAAGTTTGATTGCTAGGAAACCATTGGACATATTGGCTATTGATTTTACACTGTTAGAACGATCTAGTGATGGACGTGAAAATGTACTAGTGATGACTGATGTCTTTACAAAACTAGTCCTGTGTGTTCCAACACGTGACCAAAAGGCACATACCGTTGCAGAAGCATTGGTTAAGGAATGGTTTTTAAGATATGGTATACCACGCTCCATTCATAGTGACCAAGGCAAGAATTTTGAATCTTCCGTTATTGCAGAATTGTGTAGCATGTATAATATCAAAAAGACCAGAACTACACCATACCATCCCCAGGGAAACGGACAGACTGAGAGGTTTAATCGGACATTTCATGATTTGTTGAGGACATTAACACCAGAACAGAAGCGGAAATGGCCTAAGTACATTCCAGAGTTGGTCTGGGCTTACAATGTGACACCTCATGCATCAACTGGTTATTCACCTCATTTTCTTTTCTTTGGCCAAGAAGCCTGGTTGCCCATTGATAGTATGTTGTCAGGTGGCACGGATACACATGAGGACATGGCTATGCATGACTGGATAGAACAGCATCAAAAGAAAATGGAGATCGCTCAGAAATTAGCAGGAAACAAACTCAGGGAGGAAGCAGAAAAACGTCAGAAACGATGTGATGAAAAGGCTAGTGATTTTGATATATCCCCAGGAACCAAAGTTTACATCAAGAATAGAGGAATAAAAGGGCGGAACAAGATTCAAGATCGGTGGTGTGATAAACCCTATGTAGTAATTAGACGAATAGATCCATTAAATCATGTCTATGAGATTCAACCAATAACTGGCATTGGCAATATTAGGCGAGTACATAGGACTGAATTGTTAAATGTGCATGAATATGTTAGTATGTGTGACAGAGATGTTATTCCCAGTGACGATAAGAATTCTTGTGATGAGGAGTTCCAGCAAGGTGAAGACAACATAGATGATGATCAACCAGATATATCTACCTCAGAGAATGAAGATATTGATTTGTCTAATGTAGCTGCTGCTTTAAATAATGCAGATATTAATCGAACACCAGTCACAAATCATCCAAGTAACCATTTAGAATCAGCAAGCCGCTTAAGGAGTACGACAAGTAAAACGGTTCAGGAAATAGCAGAGTCACTGGATAATATTGGACCTGATCTACGGTTAGGAGTGACAGATGGATTAGCCATTGGACATGGTAGGATATGCCAGGATGCTAGTAAAGTCTCTGAGAACATTGGGGAACCTCCAATTCGTAGGCGATCTACACGGATCACAGCTGGAAAGCATAGCGACAGGTTAGGGTATACAGATACCAGTCAACTAACCAGTGAAGCCATACAAGTTGTGGTGAAACAAGAAGGGTTTATGAGTGAGAGCACATCAGGAATCATAGCCGACCTAGCTAAGGCTCAACGTTTATTAGCACTAGTTCTAACAAAACAACTTAGCCCAGTTGATAAATAATTGTCGGGACGACAAAAAGAAAGTTGGGGAGAATGTGAGAGAGTGAATTTACATGACTTTAATTAATGAATAAATAACTTTCCACCCAGCCTATGTACTTGTTTAAGCCACACGGTATATGCTCAATTCCAGCATTCGCTGGTCATATTAATTAACCTGTCACCCTCCCAGCTAATTTATGCATGCTTGGTGTATGAATATGTATCTAAGAGAGGAGCTGGACTTGGTTTCTGAGTGCATCTTGGATAGTAATCTTGTGTCACATGAGATAACTTGAGGTATACATGTGAAACTGAGTTGGTTTAATCCGGCTATCCCATAGGTGTAATTTAGTAACTAAGATATAGTTCGGGACTATTTGGCATCAATTAAAATCTGACCAGATCAGGTTGCAGTAATGGGAGACAGGGAGAACAGCTGAGTGAGAGAGAGGAAGTCAGAACTGTGTTTAATAGGACCGGACTGTGCATAGCAGGAGTGAGAGTAAAAACGTATAAAGGTTAGCACAGAGAATTGCATGGCATTTACCTAGAAATATAGACATGGCTGTTTTTCGGCATTGTATGGCAAATTAAAGGATGAGAACTGAATAACCAGGCTTCATGGGTTTCTGATACGTGAGTTTTAACCTGAAAACCATGCTATTCAAAACAACATCACTGTAAATAAATTCGCCTATATAGCATTTCATCAGCCAGTGTTTATGTTTCATCTATTCCTCAATTCAACGAACTTAAGGTGACATATAAGAACTTTGTCACTCGTAGCCGGGTAGTACAACCATATTGCAAAAAATATATATGTATTTACCCTGTTACAATTTGGCGCCGCGAGTAGGGTTGAGGACACTGTAGAACTTTATTAATCTAAGTTAGGGACATAGACACTGATGTATCATCATAATAGGCACCTGTGAGCAGTACAGTGAAAGCTGAGAGGCAAAGGGACATCCCAGCATCACGCATACGACAGCAGCATCAGAAACCCCCATATGCAATGGTCCGTTATTATGGAAGAACATCATCAAGTTGCTATCCGATACGGTAACATTATAGACTCATACTATTACCATGATTGTGATGCTTAGCCAGATTCATCTCCAAGATATATTTAAGAGACATGTTGTTTATTGTTGATAAGTTCATCACGGTGTTAAAGGATGATACATGGTTCATAATGATTGGCTGTTAACCAATTAGTTGCATAACCTCCTTAATTGCTCATTATATTAGAAATGTACTATATATTTGTTTTTATCGTATATGGTGGTCGCTTGTATTGTGCTTCACACTTGCTTTGTTCCTAAACTAAGTGTGTATCTATTGATAGTTATGCTAATGTTGGTGTCTGTGTGACTGCAGCTGCATAGAGGCATAGGTCTATAGCATATATTCATGTTCCATACAGTCCATGAAAATCTGCTTACGCCGATGCAAGGAACATCTATTTGGAAACCCCTATGTTGGTAGCTGTGGGACACAGCTATTGAATATTTGGCGGTCTTTCAGTCTGTCGGTAGAGATGCCAAAGTTCATACATGTCTGTTTGATTGAGTGTTGAATTTCCTATCAAACTTGGAAATTACAAGATCGTGTACATTTGTATGACTCCTTAATCATATAAACAATGGCAATAAAATTGATTTCAATTGCAACATAAATTAATTTAAATTGCAACATACATTAAATTCAATTGCAAAATAAATTGATTTAATTGCAACATAAATTAATTCTAACAAATAACTTTGAAATGGATGCCGAATTGTTGCAGGCTGAAGTGGCCAAATTAAGGCTAGAACTAGACCAAGCCAAAGATGAGAACACGAAACTAAGGGAAAGGGTTAAGAAAAGTAAACCTACTCTAACTGGGGGTAATGATCCTAAGGGCACCACAGGTGGGGTTGGGGAAAGTGAAATGTCACAACAAGCAGAACCCTCCCGCATAGTTTATCTAGCACCAGAGAAACGTCTGGAGAAATTTAGTGGGCCAGGGGATCACAGGTTAACCCTTGAGGAATGGATATCAGATATGAAAAATTATATAGCATCACATCCCATGTCCAGTGCCCAAGCTTACTGCTTCATCCGAAATAACCTTGTGGGACCAGCCCGAGCTGAAATTGAAAGCAGAGAAGAGGTAGAAACAGTAGATGAAGTTTTCCACGTGTTGCAGGAAATCTTTAACGAGTCTGGAACTGTACACCAGCGCCGACAAGCTTTCTATCGGCGTCGACAAGATCCACGAGAAACAATACTAGAGTTTTCCCATGAGCTACTAAAGTTAATACGCTCCATTGAACAACTTGACCCTAGAAGTAAAAATGAAAAGGATGACATGCTGAAATCTCAATTTGCTGAGGGTGTTGCCGATATCAGTCTCAAAAGAGAACTTCACAGGCGGATTTCAGAATATGAAGAGGACACTTTCTTTGAAGTGCGTGACTGGGCCATTGAGTGGTGCAGAAGGGGCCAGCGAAATGAGGGAAGAGCACAAGTTAGAGAAGCAGCAGCCAACAGCATTGATGGAGATCTTCCCCTCATTGACCTAATGAAACGGCAAAATCAGTTGTGGGAGCAACAGTTGCACAAGCAAGCAGAACAAACCCAGAAAATGGAAGAGCACATGGATGGACTTATGAAACTGATGATGCAGCAGACCAGGAACCAGTCAACACCCAATAAAAGTCAAGTCAGGAAACAGCAATCAGTACCAGCTTGTTTTCAGTGTGGAAGCCCTCAGCACTTTATACGTGACTGTCCTCAAGCTAGACTAGGACATCAGGGAAATCCGTCGAATCAGGGTCTGGCAAGATATGACTACAACCCATCACAGCAAGGTAAGGCACCATTAAACTAGTTTCGCCTGCCGTTGCGAGCCAGACGGTAGGCGATTATAATACAGGAGAACCTGATATAATTAGTAATGCAATTGGTCGTTGTCCTGAGAGTAAAATTAAGATAGGCTCTGTAGAGATACCATGTCTCATTGATAGTGGAGCAGAGATATCCACTATCACTGAGTCTTTTTATTTGACACATTTGAAAGAGAGGGATGTTTCATTAGTTGACATAGGTTCACAAATAACGGTGTCCACAGCTAATGGAACAGAACTGCCTTTCATTGGCTATGTTGAGGTTAATATTGACCTGTTTGGCATGTGTATTCAGGATGTAGGATTTTTAATTGTTAAGGATCCTTTTAGTGGGCCATCTGTCACTAGAAAAAACCGCTTACCAGGAGTTGTTGGAAGTAATATCCTACAGAAACTACATGTGCTACTGGGGGCAAACCAAAAGATGAGTCAATCCATTTCTCAGAATCCAGGAGCGAAACCATGGTTGGAAGTGTTATCTTTATATGGTCAGCTTCCTGGTATCATGTATCAGCATGAAGAACTTTCCACCTATGGATATGTTAGAATTTCTGGTAGACAACCTATTTTAATTCCAGCCGGATCTGCCCGTGTTGTTACAGCCACAAGTCGTAGTGATATTTGTGCACATTATTATGCCCTAGTGGAGAACTTGAAGGTAAGTACTCATCTCCCAAAAGGAGTAGTAGTAACACCAGCATATGTAAAAGTGGAGCAGGGCTGTCTAGCCGTAAGTATTGCCAACTTTAGTGAGGACGACGTATATCTGCAACCGCACCAACGGGTTGGAATCTTGACCAAAGGGCTTCTTATTAACACAGAGACATTTGAAGTAGAATCCAAACAGTATGACTCCTCAATAGATAAGTTAGAAGTGAACCAAGCAGAAGCAGATTTATCTACTAGAGATATTGTTTCAAAATTGGATATTGGAAGTGACCTTACACTACAACAGCGGGAGCAGATAAATGATTTAGTTTTCAGGCATAAAAGGATTTTCAGTAAAGGTGATCATGATTTAGGCTACTGTGACTTGATTAAGCACAAAATTACGCTGACAGATGATATACCAGTTAAATTGCCACATAGACGAATTCCTCCAAATCAAATGGAGCAAGTAACTAGGTACATCAATACACAACTTGCTTCTGGAATCCTTCGGCCGAGTATATCGCCATATGCCTCTGCAATAGTGGTAGTTAAGAAAACTGATGGAACCATCAGGGTGTGTGGAGATTTCCGGTTATTAAATGCAAAGACTGTGAAAGATGCCCATCCACTCCCACGTATTGAAGAAGCTCTGGATGCCTTAAAAGGTGTAAAATATTTCTCCACAATCGATCTTGCACATGGCTTCCTTCAATGTGCGCTGGAGGAAAAAGACATGCCCAAGACTGCTATACATGTAGGAACCTTTGGACTCTTTGAATATACAAGATTGCCCATGGGGTTATGCAATTCTCCTGCAACATTTGCCCGTCTTATGCAAGCTTGTTTAGGTGATCAAAATCTGCTTACATTAATTGTTTATCTAGATGACATCTTGGTGTATGGACAATCATTTGAGGAAATGATAGAGAGGTTAGAACTAGTTTTTCAGCGTCTATTGAAATTTGGTCTCAAGCTCAAACCAGAGAAGTGCCATCTATTCAAGAAGAAAGTAAAATATTTAGGACACCAAATCTCAGAAGAAGGCATTGCCACAGATCCAGACAAAATAGAGTGTGTGAAGAATTGGAAAACTCCAAAGACCGAGACAGAGTTAAGATCATTCATCGGCCTCGCCTCATACTATAGAAGATTTGTGAAAGGATTTGCACAGATAGCCAAACCTCTCCATCAACTGTTTGAAGGACATAATAAAAAGAAGAAACAGCTAAAGTCTAAGCAAGACCGCCGATCATTTTGTGAACGATGGGATGATTCCTGTGACAAAGCCTTTGAAAACCTCAAAGAAATGCTAACCAGCAGTCCATTATTAGGATACCCTGATTTTTCGCAACCATTCATCGTGGAAACAGATGCCAGTTACAGAGGCCTCGGTGCTGTTCTTTCGCAACAACAGGATGGTAGGTGTGTTGTCATTGCCTATGCAAGTAGAGGACTCCGACCAGCTGAAAGAAATGATGCAAATTATAGTTCTATGAAACTCGAGATGTTAGGTTTGAAGTGGGCCATAACAGATAAGTTCCGAGACTATTTAATAGGTTCCAAATTTTTAGTGTACACCGACAGTAATCCTCTTTCATATATACAAACAGCCAAATTAGGAGCGACAGAAGCTAGATGGATGGCACAGTTGTCTCAGTTTGATTTTACTGTTAAATACCGTTCAGGGAAGTCCAATCGGAATGCAGATGCTCTTAGCCGGTTACATGCTAAGGTTCATGCTAAAGCAGAAGAATTGTTCCTAGATCGTAGAACCGTTTTTGGGGGAATAGTCGTACCGGTGGAATTAAGAAGGAAAATCAGTGAGTTGCAAAGATTGGATGTATCAGCAGAGGAAATGCAGACCTCGGGTCAATCAAGCCCATCAACGGATGCGCATAGTGTTTCAGATACCTTGCCGTCATACAGTAGTACAGAATTAGCTGAACTGCAGAGATTAGATAGTGAGGTTGGAAGACTGGTATATTTTTGGAAACATGGAAAACCTGCTAGAAACCAGATTCGCAATGAATCTAGTAACGTTCAGAAATTAGTCAATCAATGGAATCATTTGAGGGAAATTAAGGGTGTTCTATATCGTATCATTTGGGTGGATGGCCAAGAAGTGACCCAATTATTGTTACCCTCCTCATTGAAGAGTCAAGTTCTGGAAGCCATTCATGACAAGATGGGACATCAAGGTAAGGAACGAACCTGGATGTTGATCAGAGCACGGTGCTATTGGCCAAAAATGTTTGCCGAAATAGAAAGTCACTGTCAACATTGTGAACGTTGTTTGTTAGCCAAATCAAAGCCAAAGGTTCACACTACCATGAAAAGTTTGATTGCTAGGAAACCATTGGACATATTGGCTATTGATTTTACACTGTTAGAACGATCTAGTGATGGACGTGAAAATGTACTAGTGATGACTGATGTCTTTACAAAACTAGTCCTGTGTGTTCCAACACGTGACCAAAAGGCACATACCGTTGCAGAAGCATTGGTTAAGGAATGGTTTTTAAGATATGGTATACCACGCTCCATTCATAGTGACCAAGGCAAGAATTTTGAATCTTCCGTTATTGCAGAATTGTGTAGCATGTATAATATCAAAAAGACCAGAACTACACCATACCATCCCCAGGGAAACGGACAGACTGAGAGGTTTAATCGGACATTTCATGATTTGTTGAGGACATTAACACCAGAACAGAAGCGGAAATGGCCTAAGTACATTCCAGAGTTGGTCTGGGCTTACAATGTGACACCTCATGCATCAACTGGTTATTCACCTCATTTTCTTTTCTTTGGCCAAGAAGCCTGGTTGCCCATTGATAGTATGTTGTCAGGTGGCACGGATACACATGAGGACATGGCTATGCATGACTGGATAGAACAGCATCAAAAGAAAATGGAGATCGCTCAGAAATTAGCAGGAAACAAACTCAGGGAGGAAGCAGAAAAACGTCAGAAACGATGTGATGAAAAGGCTAGTGATTTTGATATATCCCCAGGAACCAAAGTTTACATCAAGAATAGAGGAATAAAAGGGCGGAACAAGATTCAAGATCGGTGGTGTGATAAACCCTATGTAGTAATTAGACGAATAGATCCATTAAATCATGTCTATGAGATTCAACCAATAACTGGCATTGGCAATATTAGGCGAGTACATAGGACTGAATTGTTAAATGTGCATGAATATGTTAGTATGTGTGACAGAGATGTTATTCCCAGTGACGATAAGAATTCTTGTGATGAGGAGTTCCAGCAAGGTGAAGACAACATAGATGATGATCAACCAGATATATCTACCTCAGAGAATGAAGATATTGATTTGTCTAATGTAGCTGCTGCTTTAAATAATGCAGATATTAATCGAACACCAGTCACAAATCATCCAAGTAACCATTTAGAATCAGCAAGCCGCTTAAGGAGTACGACAAGTAAAACGGTTCAGGAAATAGCAGAGTCACTGGATAATATTGGACCTGATCTACGGTTAGGAGTGACAGATGGATTAGCCATTGGACATGGTAGGATATGCCAGGATGCTAGTAAAGTCTCTGAGAACATTGGGGAACCTCCAATTCGTAGGCGATCTACACGGATCACAGCTGGAAAGCATAGCGACAGGTTAGGGTATACAGATACCAGTCAACTAACCAGTGAAGCCATACAAGTTGTGGTGAAACAAGAAGGGTTTATGAGTGAGAGCACATCAGGAATCATAGCCGACCTAGCTAAGGCTCAACGTTTATTAGCACTAGTTCTAACAAAACAACTTAGCCCAGTTGATAAATAATTGTCGGGACGACAAAAAGAAAGTTGGGGAGAATGTGAGAGAGTGAATTTACATGACTTTAATTAATGAATAAATAACTTTCCACCCAGCCTATGTACTTGTTTAAGCCACACGGTATATGCTCAATTCCAGCATTCGCTGGTCATATTAATTAACCTGTCACCCTCCCAGCTAATTTATGCATGCTTGGTGTATGAATATGTATCTAAGAGAGGAGCTGGACTTGGTTTCTGAGTGCACCTTGGATAGTAATCTTGTGTCACATGAGATAACTTGAGGTATACATGTGAAACTGAGTTGGTTTAATCCGGCTATCCCATAGGTGTAATTTAGTAACTAAGATATAGTTCGGGACTATTTGGCATCAATTAAAATCTGACCAGATCAGGTTGCAGTAATGGGAGACAGGGAGAACAGCTGAGTGAGAGAGAGGAAGTCAGAACTGTGTTTAATAGGACCGGACTGTGCATAGCAGGAGTGAGAGTAAAAACGTATAAAGGTTAGCACAGAGAATTGCATGGCATTTACCTAGAAATATAGACATGGCTGTTTTTCGGCATTGTATGGCAAATTAAAGGATGAGAACTGAATAACCAGGCTTCATGGGTTTCTGATACGTGAGTTTTAACCTGAAAACCATGGTATTCAAAACAACATCACTGTAAATAAATTCGCCTATATAGCATTTCATCAGCCAGTGTTTATGTTTCATCTATTCCTCAATTCAACGAACTTAAGGTGACATATAAGAACTTTGTCACTCGTAGCCGGGTAGTACAACCATATTGCAAAATATATATATGTATTTACCCTGTTACATATATATATATATATATATATATATATATATATATATATATATATATATATATATATATATATATATATATATATATATATATATATATATATATATATATCCAAGTAAATGACTTCACCAGCCCAATGCACAAGGCGACTCACATAACAAACATTGATGTACTACGTGTCCCCATGATGCAGAGAAAAGGCTCAACTACAAGAGAAATGTTACCGTATCAACTCTCACTGCCCAAGAGATTGCCTTCGCGAACACATACATAGCTTAAACTACCCGGTAGATATTTGGAAGTGAGGCCATATACAAATAGCAAACATCTCCGCCCCCAATCACCCCCAATCACCCCCACCCAACCCCCCGGGCAACTGAGAATAATGGCTAGACTGTGAGGGGTTAAAAAGATTGGAACTCAATGGGTGTGAGTGTGAGCTAATGTCCCGGATGTTCTAGAGAGTGAATGTCGCAACATAGATAGATAGAAAGATTTATTCACACAATAGGCCATTTGACCCTTGAGTGCAAATCGTTACACATAACGTGGTATGGCGGACAAATCAACTAAGTGCATTACAATTGCAAGAACATATTCAGTCTCATATTTTACATGTTATTAAATCAGTAATGTTCGCAGGTTAATTTGATTCATATACATCTGGACTACCGCGCCAGCCGCGGATCCATTAATGAACTACGGGTCGATTTCCTTAGCAGACAAAGGGACACCTAGGTATTTGGGGCTATCAAATGCTCAGGTGTGCTGTCCACGGAAATCGACCATAGTCCATCAACAGACCGAGGGTGGTCACACGATAGCCCGATTTGCAACTAAGATACTGATAAACGAAAACAAGGCCACCACACACGCGCGCACGCACGCACATACACACACGCGCGCACATTCACACACACGCACACGCACGCACGCACGCATGTACGCACGCACGCACGCACGCACGCACGCACGCACGCACGCACGCACGCACACACACACACACACTCTCTCTCTATCTCTCCGTCTCTCCTTCTCTCCATCTTTCCTTCGCGCTCCCTCTCTCTCTCTCACCCACACTCAGACAGTATAATGCCATTTCCAATATCACCACCCTTCGTTTCCAAATAGGTTAAGTCGAAAGGGAAATGAAGAGTAGGATCCGGTCTAAGTATATAAACCAGTCAAGGTCAACACTCCTCGCTTTCAAAATAGCGGGTCGAAAGAAAAGCGCGGAGTGAGACCAGGATGCACGCGCTCACACAATCACTTTCGCTCGCACACCTTCACAAAGTCATGCCTAGAAATTAAAAATTGAGTTTTGAAACGTTGATTTGTTTCTTTCACATAGAAAGAGGACCACTCTGACACTCCATCACTAGAACCACTGGATTGGTTATCGAGCCAGTCCTTCCAGTGATAAACCATCAGAATAGTACCGCATTCTCCAACGTGACGGGGATGGTTTGACTGACTCCCCCATGTAATGGCATGAGGGCACTAGTTTGGCATTTATTTTAATAAATAACTTTCTTGGATCCTCTTATCCACTTACTAATGCTCATGTCCATATACGCTCACGCGTTCTCGTGGTCATCCACATACACACGCACGCAAGCACGCACGCACGCACGCACGTACGCACACACAACAAAGGCACACTCACGCACGCACGCTTACATACATATCCACTTCCCATACGTACAGACGCACATCCACACCCTCATAAAGCGTATGCACACACACTCGTACCGAATTGTTGAAAATTGAAAATTCATCCTCTACATCATCACAAAAAGGGCATGTTCTCTCAGCGCGTGGTATTGGTATTGGTTTGTGCCATCTGCCTAATTCAATATTTAGTCTATGAGACCCCGTTCTTAGTCTACATAATGAATCACCGTGCTTTTTCGTTTTTACTTTATTTAAATAGCATTTATATGTTAGATCAGTTGAAATGTGTTTGTAGAGCCATGTTTTATTGCTGGCTTCCAATTGCCCCCTCCACTCCTGATAAAAATTGTCACTTATTCTCTACTTGTATTCGGGGATAAACTGATCTTTACTCACTATTGTTCCCTGTGACTCCCATACATTGACCCAATTCTTACAATTTTTATCCCTATGCCAGTCTTGATATAAGGTATTATATACATCTTTAGCAATTCTATTTGGCTCCATATCTAATATTTTGAACCAATATTTTATCAACTTGATTTCTCTCCCTAATCGCAGAGGCATCCTCCCTAACTCTCCATAAACAACATAATTTGACGTACTTTGTTTTACATTAAGCAGTTGCTTACAGAAGCGAAGATGGCATTTTTCAACGGCATACGCTGAGTGAAAACCCCAGACTTCGCTCCCGTAGCAGAGGATAGGTAGAACTAGCTTGTCAAATAGTTTGCAATAGTGCTCTATTGATAGGCCTATACATTTATTACAATATTTTTGTAAAGCGAATACGGCTTTCTGCGCTTGACCCGCTAAACATTTTTGTGCTTCGGTGAACGACGCTGAGGTAGTAAAAACGATGCCCAAATACTTGAAGTTATTTATGATTTTTACTTCAGTATTACTATACCACCATTTGTCGTTTACACTTAAGCGCCCACCCCGTCTGAAAACCATTGCATTAGTAGTACATTCGAAACAGTCTGATACGTTAGAGTTTAATCTAACTCTAGTTTTTACCTCTGTACATTGACATGATAATATTAATAATATTTCCTCTAACACCCGCTTTTAAAAGTTTGTACCATAAACAATCATGTACTACATAGTCGAACGCTTTAGTAAAATCTATAAACGCACAGAACAACCTCCCTCCTTTATTTAGTACATGTGTTATTAACCCGTTCATAACAAATATATTATCCACAGTACTCAGACCGGCCCTAACACCAGCTTGAGCTTCTATATAAACAGCATTGGATTCTGCCCAACCATTTAATCTATTATTAAGAACTTTAGTAAATAATTTACCCAGTGTACTAAGAAGTGCAATGCCCCTGTAATTATGCACGTCGTTAACACTGCCCTTTTTGTGTAGAGGTACAATGATTCCTTCTGACCAAATTCGCGGGAAAATAGCACTTTTAAAGACACAGTTGAAAAGCGCTGTAATGTGCGGGAGTAATATATCACTCGCTTTTAAATAAAACTCATTTATTAATAAATCTGGGCCAGCGCTTTTACCGTCGTTTAGTTGTTTTATTGCTTTCATTACTTCCGTCTCAGATATTTCTTTGTTTAAGTCATCACAAATTATTTGCAAGTCGTCCTTTAGGTAATCATCTACGTAATCCTTTATGTCATTATCGGCCTGGTAAAAATCGGTATCAGGGTTGCTAACGGACTTTAAAAACTCTTTGAATTAGCTGAGATCAATATTTATATTTTGCTTTGTGTCGATTTTTTAAAACATTTTCCAATCCAACTTTGTGTTCGTATATTGAGCTTCTAATAGTGATTTTGTCATTGCGACGCATTGCTCTCTACGGTGCAGCCGTACCGACTTTTTGAAATCGGTCCGTGCAGCGACCATGGTAATCCTAGTTATATCCGATCTATCTCTTCTATACCAATTAAGAGATTTGAAAAACTGTTTTCGTTTAATTTCACAATCATTTGAATAGTGAGGGATGCTATGTCTTTTACGTTTGTGGTCGCTGTTAGGTGTAATAGTTTTCAAAAATAAATTGTCTGCAGCTTTCTTTATAGCTATAGTAAACAATTCGACCACTTCATTTACACTCGCTTCATCCATCAGATTCGCCTCATTTATAACGTCATTCATACCATTTAAAACACACTGCACTACATCACACGTTAAATTCTCTCTGTATTCATTCATAAGTTCTGAATTCCAATTATATTTGTAAACCATTGCGTGCTCAGAATTATCAGGCATTGTATTTTCTGGCTTAGCATTGACTAATAGATCACACTGTATGACCTTGTGATCAGAGAGTTCCTTTACTTCCCCAATTTCAAAATGTTTTATTAAATTAACTTTGTCCCGGGAACACAAAATGTAATCGACTAGACTGGGACCATTAGCTGTTATGCAGGTAATTTCTCCCACCCCACGATTGCTGCCAAATCTACTGTTCAGAATCATGATCCCGGTACCTTTACAAAAATTTAGTAGTTTGTGACCATTTTCATTAACCTTTCCGGAATCTTGTGAGAATCTGGGTGTACTAACATCTTCTACATAGCCTTCGTAAGCTGATATATATCTAATATTATCATCTTCAACATAGTCTGGCAGGGTTTTGGTTCTGGCATTAAGATCACCACAAATTATAAAAGTAGGGTTAGCATCATCATTCGATTTGTTCGTTACGAACGTATTTAGTCGGTCAAAGACATCTACTTCCACTTGACCGACTCTGAGTGAACCGGACTGTAACACATAGCACAAACATATGTATAGATTATTCTCTAAACCAAAGAATATTTTATCTAATTTGATCCATATTATATCATCTCGATCTTTGTTATCTAAAGATATGCCACTGGCTATGTCATTTTAAAAATAAATAAGTAAGCCCCCAGAATCACGCTTTGCTCTTTTATGTCTTTTCCTATTACGAACTTAGAGAATGGAGGAATCCAGTTTAGCGATCAGTCATGCGACGTCATACTCAATAACCTCACGTGCAGGTTGACGTTATAATTAATTATGTCATGAAAGACGCGATTTAGTCCGTCTTAAATTCTTAATAGCCCGTCAAGTTTACGAATTGTATGTCGTTAGACCTACTATTTAATAAACATTCTGTTGAATATTTGGAAACTAATTTGACTGGGCAGCAACAGCACCCAATAAAATTAGTTTCAAAATGTACAACAGCTTACCTGTATAGTTTTCTGGATATTGAGATTCAGAGAGTGCGGGGATCGATTGAATGGCAAAGCGTGGGTGGAGCGTAGCTAGAGATGGGCAGGGTTTCTCCATTACCAGGAAGACATTTCAACTGATGATAATATAAGCATTGCATGTGACGAGCCATCATCTGACAGAGAGCGTAACTAATTGATAGCTGATATGTTAAAATACTGTTAGCAGATTAGTCTGGAATATAAAAGCACACACACATATAAACGCTTTGAGTGAACAGTTACTACTCTGCTTTATTTAGATGCAATAATTGCATTTTCCGTTATTTAAAAAAATGGACGTCCTGTAAGTTGCTTTACTAACACAATGAAGGAATCCAGTTTTAGCTATGTTCCGCCCATCCTTAGCTAAGCTCCACCCACACTTCGCCTATGTTGGGATCGAGAGATCCCTGATCTCTCTGACTATTAATTTTCAGAAAACTACGAAGGCTAATACTATGAATATTTTGAAACAAATTCGACTTAGTGTTGGCAGCTATGACAGCAACAGTGCCCAGTCGAATTAGTTTGGAAATATTCATCATCATTTTTATTAAATAGTAAAGGCATACAGTTTGTACAACAACGGACCTTTCCAATTTTAGCTATGCCTCGCCCACCTCGAGCAAAGCTCCGCCAACACGTCCGTCGTGTTGGGATCGATCGATTTCTTAACTTCCAGAAAACTATACGTGTAAGGTGTTGAATATTTCGAAACTAATTTGACCGGGTGATGTTGCTTCCTATGGCAGCAATAGCGCCCAGTCAAATTAGTTTCAAAATATTCAATAGAATGTTTATTAAATGGTAAAGACATATAATTCGTACAACGTGTCGGACTATTAAGCACTAAAGACGGACGATTTCGAATCATTCATGACGTCATGATTATGACGTCAGCCTACACGTCACGTAGTTGACTATGGTGTCATATGATTGAGTGAGGAAATGAATTCATGAATTAACCGTTCGTGATGAACTAATCTACGTTATAACATGACGACACTGATTATGACGCTATTCTACAGGTCACGTAGTTGATTATGACGTCATATAATTGATAGATAAAGTTCCATAAAATAAATGACCATTTGACCGGGTGATGTTGCTTCCTATGGCAGCAATAGCGCCCAGTCAAATTAGTTTCAAAATATTCAATAGAATGTTTATTAAATGGTAAAGACATACAATTCGTACAACGTGTCGGACTATTAAGCACTAAAGACGGACGATTTCGAATCATTCATGACGTCATGATTATGACGTCAGCCTACACGTCACGTAGTTGACTATGGTGTCATATAATTGAGTGAGGAAATGAATTCATGAATTAACCGTTCGTGATGAACTAATCTACGTTATAACATGACGACACTGATTATGACGCCATTATACAGGTCAGGTAGTTGATTATGACGTCATATGATTGATAGATAAAGTTCGATAAAATAAATGACCATCGACCCTTTAGATTTGTGAGAGTGTGTCTATCCTTTGATTGTCAAGATGTTAACAGCAAAATATTATTTTATTAGCACAATGCACGATGTATAGTTGCCCGACTTTAAACAGTAGGCAAAATTAGTGACCTTTTGACTCTGATGACCTAAGTATTCAGTTGATTAGCACACAACCTGTGTGCAATTAAAGACGAAGGGAGAATTTTGGTGGTCAGTAATTACTTTACTTTATGTAGATCTGATGATGTGCTCATTTACTTTCTCAATTTAAATTTTCAATTTATTTATTTACACCCAAGTCACAACGTGGCACAAGGGGAAACAGAAGTACAATATTTTACTTGTCTAAATGGCGGTTTGGCATACATAAGATTATTATTATTATTATTATTATTATTATTATTATTATTATTATTATTATTATTATTATTATCAAGAATTTGGGAATTTGTGCTGAGCCTGTGTACATTTACACGCAAAGAGGAGACCACTTCCGAAAGACCTCCACCGGAATGGCCGGTTCGGTTACCTTACCGGTCATTCCATTTACACGCTTCCAGAAAATAGCCCCCTCCATGCATGCAAATCGTCGTCCCGTAAGACCATTGCAGATACCGTTTTCTTAAGCGCATGACCCTTATAGGGTTGGGTTGACAGAAGAGAGGCCAAGACCTCGCTTCTACCAGCCGATTTCGCACCCGATTGGTTGGCAATTGTTATGTTACATGTGTTGCATACAACAGTGTTTTGTATTGTCGTGAATTTGCGCTTTTACTCTGACGAATTTTGCCGACAAATCAGCCAGTGCCACCGATTCATAAACATAACTTTTGATTCGGCACTCTGATTACGATTTTGTTGAGATGGAAGTTGGGTGGGGTGTGGGCGGAGGGTGAGAGAACGTATATAATTTATTTTTCAATTCACCCGTTTAAAAATAACATCTACAAATTTGCAGAGTGATATTAACATTAACAAGTTGGTTCATCTTTAGGGTATTTGAGCGTAGTCTATAATAGTTATCGATATATTCTTTACTTTCACTATCAAGGGCTGGGCATTCAAACAGATAGTGAAATTCGTCACCTAGGACGTTCTGAGCACATATTGTGCACACTCGCTCGTTTCGAGGTAGTGGATTTTCATATTTTCCGCGTTCTACAGGTAGCCTGTGGTTACTCATTCTGAATTTCCAAAGTAATCTTGAGAATTTCTGAGGTAGCGATATTTAAATAATTTTCAAATTATAAATTTTCCTTGAAAATCCTGTAGCTGGTACATGTGCTGCTATGGAAAATTTCCCCTCTCCATCTCTGGCTATATTCGTCGGAGAGCTGCTGTTTTATGTTTAATTTTGGCCAGTCTAACTGACCCGGATTTTGGCTACGCCATACAAATGAAAGACCTGCATTATCCAACAGTGTTTTTATATGACTAATCCAGGGCCATTTAAAGGTATCATTACGGAAAAGATTATAAAATAGCTTATACAGTCTTGTAGCTATTTTACCGTCATTTCCACTAACAAATTTCCCCCAGTATGTTATCATTCTTATATTAATTTTTATACTGGGGGGCAATTGTCCAAGCTCTCCATAGACCATTGCCGTATGTGTTGACTTTTTTACGCCTAGAAGAATTTTGCAAAATCTTTTATGTAATTGTTCAATCAATGCGATATTCTCGAAACCCCATACTTCAGAACCATATATTAAAATCGGTGTGATCATATGTTCAAAAAGGTTCATTTGTAGGACAATTGGTAAATGGAGAGCTTTAGCCTTTGTGAGCAAGGCAAGCATTGCTCTGCTGGCCTTATCGTTTAAGTGCTTAATAGCTCTGGTAAATGTACCGTTGTAAGCGAATTTAACTCCAAAATAAAGGTATTCAGAGACGATCTCTACATCCTCACTACCAAGTGTGAATTTAGGCACCTTTCGGACCTTGCCCCTAGAAAAAATGATGCATTTGGTTTTTGAAACATTTACAGACAATTTCCAGGTATAGCAGTACTCACTTAGAGCATATAAGGCGCTCTACAATTCTTGTGGCGTTTCTGCCATTATGATCGTGTCGTCCGCATAAAGGAGAATAAATAGCTTTAAATAGAATTCAGGATCGTCCGGGAATGTAGTATCGGATACTTGGGAAACATAGGGCAGGCTATTATAGGATGTGGAGATCGTTTTCTCTAAATCATTTAGGAACAAGTAAAAAAGTAGCGGAGACAGGTTTTCACCTTGTCTTACACCTGTGTCACATAGAAAGAAATCAGATAATTTGTTATTTCCAGGATTTCTGATACATGATTTGGCTTGATTGTACAAGTTATATACTAATAACACAGTTTTCCATTAATATTATTGTCCAACAGCTTCATCCATAGGAAGCTTCTGTTTACCGTATCAAATGCTTTTTTATAGTCTACAAATGTACAGTATAGACGCTTTCGTTATAAATCCATTAACGCCTACAATACAAAAATGTGATCGACAGTGGAATAACCAGCACGAAAACCCGCCTGCTCTTCTCCAATTAACTGCGTATTATCTACATATTTAGTTAGTCGATTGTTTATAACAGTGGTGAAAAGCTTGCAGAAGCAACTGAGAAGAGTAATCCCCCTGTAGTTATCAGGATCCGATAATGAGCCCTTGTTTTTATATAATGGCAATATAATCCCTTTCGCCCATTCTGCTGGGATGTGACCGGATTTTAAGATAATATTGAAAACTTTTATGTAAATTTGCAACATACATACGCGTGAATGCTTTAAGAATTCATTTATAATTTGATCTCTACCGCATGCTTTATTATTTTTCAGTCGATTAATTGCAATTGTAATTTCTTCTTCAGTAAACGGATTGTTTAGCGATTCGGTGCTATTTAGAGTTGCTAATAGATGAACGTCTATAGGGTCATCGCCATCAGGTGCCTCGTTTAGCTTGCTGAAGTGTGTAACTAAATCCTCTAATTGGACTTGTGTTGGAATTTCCTGCGTTTCAGCTGTAGGTTTGTTGATAATTTTCCAAAATGTTTTAGGGTCGGGTATTCTAGTATCACGCAGTTTGATCGCAAATTTATTAAAATATAAGTTATGTTGTCTGTTTATCTCTTTTTTTGGGTAAATTTTACTATCTTCTGTTTTTCTTTCCCTGTTAATATCAGTTTTGTTTTTTAGATATTCCCGCTTTGCTTTGTAAAATTCCCTTCTTTTGCTTCTGCAAGCTTGACCAAACCAGGGCGTATTATTTGTTCTAGGACGATATCTTCTGCTGGTGCCATCATTCACGCACCCGGACGCCCTGCCCGCGGTAGTCAGTAGTGACGTGATTTCTGAAACAATGCTGTTAACACTTGCCGCGTCTATTTCTGGCTCAGCGGCCATTGCGTCAAGGTGATGGAGGATGACGCCAACAGCGATATGATCAATATTTGCTGAAAAGACTCCGACTTTATCATCATGCCACCTTGGCTTTGATTGGAATACCTTTATGTCATCATAACATGTTATTTTACAATCTATATTAGCTTTAAAAGTAATGCTTATAGGGTTATGAATATCTGATAACATTTCATTGTCCTCAAGAACTTCAAAATTCAATAATCAACACCGCTAGCATCTTTATAAGTAGTTCTTCCTATATCACTATCAATTCCAACTCTCCCGTTAACTATACAAACGTTTACATTTTTGCACATTTCAACTAGACGTTTTTCGTAATTATTTCTTTTATTATCGTTTGACATTCTTTCCAGGGGAATTCCAAAAGCAGCCACATTTCTATTTTCATTCTGAGTGAGAGGACGTCAGCTTCAATAAGGTCGCTCAACTGGCTTGTCTGGGCATTTAGGTCACCTAGTGGAATGATCGGCTGATCTATTTCGTCTAGGTTTGTAATAATTTCTTGTTCTACTGTATCAAACATTGATATGTCTGAGTATTCGGAGCCTTCCGGCGGGACATATAATATACCACAGAGTGCCTTTTGACCGAGAACATTTTGACTTCACTTGAACCACAGAATGTTATCCGAATTATTATCAATTACAGTAATATATTCTACCAACCATTCTTTGATTAATAAAGCTGCTTTTAATTTGCAACGTTTTCGGATTCTTGTGTAGCTTATAAAACCCTTGACATCAAGCTGGTCGTATTTTCCTAACTTAGTTTCTGGTAGACAAATAAGATCGTAATGGGCGAAATATTCTTCACAATCAGGGCGTTTTAATTTAGATACCAGTCCGCAGACATTTAGCAGTAAACAGTTAAGATAACCTTTAGCGGTAGCGGTCTCTATAGTGACACTATCATCATTCTGCTCAGAGCTGGCAAATATACTAGACACGTTATCGTCGTCGTCGTCGCTGCCGCCGTCGCTGCCGACATTATTATAATTATTATTATCATCATCATCACCATCACCATCATTATTATTATTATTATTATTATTATTATTATTATTATTATTATTATTATTATTATTATTATTATTATTATTATTATTATTATTATTATCATCATCATCATTACTATCATTAGAGGTAGCAGCAGCAGTGGAAGTAGCAGTAGAAGAAGCAGTAGCGGTAATAATAGTAGGAGTCGCAGAAGTGGTAGCACTAGCAATAGTATCATTACCATCACCACCACCACCACCATCATCATCATCATCATGACCATCATCATCATCATCATCACGACCAGCAGTAGCAGCAGCAGCAGCAGCAGCAGTAGCAGTAATAGTAGTGGTAGTAGTATAGCAGTAGTAGCAGTAGTAGCAGTAGTAGCAGTAGTAGCAGCAGTAGTAGCAGTAGAAGCAGTAGCAGTAGTAGCATCAGCAGCAGGAGCAGCAGCAGCAGCAGTAGTAGTAGTAGTAGTAGTAGTAGTAGTAGTAGTAGTAGTAGTAGTAGTGGTAGCGGCAGTAGTGATAGTAGCGGCAGTAAGAGTAGTAGTAGTAGTAGTAGTAGTAGTAGTAGTAGTAGTAGTAGTAGTAGTAGTAGTAGTAGTAGTAGTAGTAGTAGTAGTAGTAGTAGTAGTAGTAGCAGCAGCAGCAGCAGTGGTGGTAGTAGGAGCAGTGGCGGTAGTAGTAGCAGCAGCAGTGGTGGTAGTAGTATTAGAAGAAGCAGCAGTATCAGTAGCAACAACAGCAGCAGCGGAAGAGTTCACGCTGTTCTGGCACGTGCGCTTGCAGGATCGTTCGTACATTTATGTCTATCGTTGTATCAGTAGCTGCATGGTCACCCGCATCGCCCGGCTTGGTTTCCCTGGGCTTGGGCAGTTTGTGCGCGTTGAGGAGTCTGAGTACGAGTAGATTCGGGGCGAGGTTCCGGTTCTGTCTTTTGTCTTTTTGCGTGTGTTGATATTCATTCACCATTAATAAACAGGCGATCGGCAATGAAGCTACATCTGGTTCACCGAGCCCTAGCTTCACGGAAAACTGGTATAAGTGGCTTCCGTCTGTCCATTGTTTCACGTGGATATTGTACATTTATGCCATACGGAAGACCTTGTAATGAATGTGGTGCCGCTCGCAATACCATTTCCCTGTCCTAAGATCTGAACCGTGCCACAATTGTTCTTGGGCGACCTGAGTCCGCGTGCATTCGACGTGGGCCAATCCTGTGGACGCGTTCAAAATTGATATCTATGTGGATGTTCAAACAATCTTTTATGAAGTTTTTGATCAGTTGTTCACTGTTATCGCTAGTTCCACTTGTGGTAGGTTCTTGAATACCTGAGAAAAGTAGATTGTTGAGCATATTGCGCGTCTGCAAATCCAAATGCGCTTCCTGCAGTTGTTCAATACTAGCCGCCAGCTTTTGCACATGTTCTGAACCTTGAACTGATGAAGGCACACTTAATTCTGACAGGTTTCCTTCTAACTGACGAAGTCGGTTATGGACGCTATCATTACTATCATCTATTTGGATTTTTAAAGAATGAACATCACGTTTCAGAACCTGGTTGTCTTTTGCTATATCATCATAATCGTCACATACAAATTGTACTGCTTCTTCAAGAGAGTTCACCTTTTCGTTAGCTACTTTCAAGTCATTTTTAATCATTGTTACTTGTGCATTTACATGTTTTAATTAATTTTTCAATTCATCCATTTTCACTTCAACGTTATCAAGTTTATCAAGCTTAGGTAGATTTTTACTTAGCATTATATGCTTGGAGTTCAATTGTTCGAACATAATTCGACTCATGGAATTGTCACTGGTTGCCGTGTGATTCAGCTCACTCAGACTAGCAGAACTTCCAATAGGCCTATTTGGATGTTGCTCCGAAAGTGCTGGTTCATAATCGTGTACATAATCATTGTTGCGTTCATTGAACATATTGTACAACGGTAATACCGAGGGAGTATATTGGTCCTGGTGTTTAGGTCCCGGGTATGACGAAAACAGATCTGAACTCGTTTGATAGGCATTTTTTACATCTATCTGGCTCATGCTCGACGGGCCCCCTGTTGTCACGTATATATAACCCGGGTACCCTGTCTGTCCAGCGTAATGCGTTGCAGGTGGGCAATTCATACCCGAGTCTAAAGATATTGGCTCACCCTTAGATTTATTATGCCTGTAGTAATTAACAGATTATGTAGGTACAGTTGCGAATGATGACGTCATCGGTATACATGTCACCGTTGTTGTTGTTGTGGTTGTTGCCGTTGCCGTTGTTCTACTGACAGGTACATGATTAGAGGTGTATATTGGTATAGTTAAGTTATCCGAGACGTTCACGGACACATAAGGTTTGCCCGGGTGAGGTGTGTTAGAAACCGCTACATTGGATGTGCTGTCAATCTTTGTCCGTTCGTCAGGTGACACTGGCTGCATGGGCGCTGACACGCGATCTGACACGCGACCTTGAGCGGCGCGATTAGGCTTCACGCTTGCATGAGTCGGAGTTTTCGTCAGAGTTTTCGTCGAAGCCTGACAGCTAACAGCTTGTAGGTGCCTCAACAGGTATGGTGTTCACACTGGCGAGCTTAGATTTTGGAATAGTTCCAGGTTTAGTTTTTATAATGCCCGGTTTATTTGTTGTAATGGGCTGTCCACACAGGCTATACTGCTACTACTAGGCTTACCAGCTAATGCTGACGAGACGACCTCGCCATTAAAGCTACTATCAGAGTCTGTTTTACTAGACATCCTCCTCTTCTTACTGGCGGCTTGTTTCTTCTTATCAC
>CM067366.1:54208800-54276300 GCA_034401795.1 Chaetoderma sp. LZ-2023a | reverse complement strand
TGAAGGAAGGAAGGAAATGAGGAAAGGAGGAGAGGAGGAAAGGAGGAAAGGAGGAAAGGAGGAAAGAAGGAAAGGAGGAAAGGAGGAAAGAAGGAAAGAAGGAAAGGAGGAAGGAAGGATGGAAGGAAGGAAGCAAGCAAGCAAGCAAGCAAGCAAGCAAGCAAGCAAGCAAGCAAGCAAGCAAGCAAGCAAGCAAGCCAGCAAGCAAGCAAGCAAGGAAAGAATAAAATACGTATGTGCGTGTGTCTGGATGGATGGATGGGTGGGGTTGTGGGTGGGTTGTTGGGTGGGTGGTTAGGTTTTACTTGGGCTCTGGGATGGATACATGGCTGGCTGGCTGACTGGCTGGCTGGCTGGCTGCCTGGCTGGCTGGCTGGCTGGATGGATGGATGGATGGATGGCTGAATGTGTGCATACATAGGTGTTTCGTTGGATGAATGGATGGAAGGATGGATGTGTAAGTGAATGGGTGGGTGCGAGAAAAGATAGGTGGATCAAATGAATGAATGAATTAATGAATGGATGGATGGATGGATGGATGGATGGATGGATGGATGGATGGATGGATGGATGGATGGATGGATGGATGGATGGATGGGTGAGTGTGTGGGTAGGTGGGTGGGTCGCTGGGTAGGTAGGTGGGTGGGTGGGTGGCTGGGTGAGTGGGTAGATGGATGGATGGATGGATGGATGGATGGATGGACGGACGGACGGACGGACGGACGGACGGGCGGACGGACGGACGGACGGGTGGGTGGATGGATGGGTGGGTGGGTGGGGATGGATGGATGGATGGATGGATTGGATGGATGGATGGATGGGCGGGTGACGGGCGGGCGGGCGGGCGGACGGGACGGGCGGGCGGGCGGGCGGACGGACGGACGGACGGACGGACGGACGGACGGATTGAAGGGTGACACTGACAGTAGTTTGTAATAAACGTTTTTCTTTATTCTTACAGGCACGTGTTCTGTCGGACAAAGGGTATGATTAATTGTGGTTATTCTGTTGTGGTATCCGCCTAATCACTGGAATGGTTTCCTAGCCATGCGGTTAGAACATCAATCAAATCTGAATAATTAAATTATTATAATCCTATCGACTCTTGATTAGCTTCCACACTTCTTTATCTTTTGAAGCACTTCTTCTACGATTAGTGCCGTCAGTTAATTTGGAAGGGAGGAATGTGAATAGATGGATGGATAGATGGATGGATGTGCGAGTGGGTGGGTTGGTGGGCGGACGGGCGAGCGGGCGGGTGTGTGTGGTGAGTGAGTGGGTCAATGCTTGTGTGTGGATGGCTAGATGGATGGATGGATGGATGGATGAATGAAAGCTTGATGCTGCCAGAAGATTACATTACACCTCTTTTTATTTCTCCAGGCACATGAACTTGTGAACAAAGGATATGGTGGGTGGATAGATGGTTGGATGGTTGGATGGATGGATGGATGGATGGATGGATGGATGGATGGATGGATGGATGGATGGGTGGGTGGTTGGGTAGGTAGGTAGATAGGTGGGTAGGTGGGTAGGTGGGTGGGTGGGTAGGTGGGTAGGTGGGTAGGTCGGTAGGTGGGTAGGTGGGTAGGTGGGTAGGTGGCTAGGTGGGTAGGTGGGTAGGTGGATGGATGGGTGGTGAGTTGGTGAGTGGGTCGGTTGGTGGGTCGTTGTTTGGTTGATTGGTTGTTTGGATACATGGGCTGGTGGGTTGGTGAGTTGGTGGTTTGGTCGGTTTGTTGGTTGGTGGGTGGTTGCGTGGGTGGGTGGATGGATGGATGGATAGATGCGTGTATGAGTGGATGGGTGGGTTGGTGGGTGGGTGTGGTTGGGTGGGTGGGATGGGGAGGGGTGGATGGACGAGTGGGCGGGTGGGTGTGGGGGTGGGGTGGGGTGGGTGGGTTGGGGGGGGGATGTTGATGGGTGGGTGAGCGGGTGGGTCGGTGGGTGGGTGGGTGGGTGGGTGGGTGCATGGATGGATGGATGGATAGGTGAGTGGGCGGGTGGCTGGGTGCGTGGGTGGGTGTGTTGTTTGATTGATGGGTGAATGAATAGGTGTGCGTGAGTTGATGCATGTGGGGAGGTGGAATGATTGGTTGGTTTGTTGGTTGGGTGGTTGCGTGGGTGGGTGGGTTTGTGGGTTAATGGGCTGGTGGTGGAAGGGGTGGTGGTTGGGTTGGGGTTGGTTGGCTGGTTGGTTGGTTGTTTGCATGTGCGGATGGATGGATGGATGGATGGATGGATGGATGGATGGATGGATGGATGGATGGATGGATGGATGGATGGATGGATGGATGGATGGATGGATGGATGAGTGGATAGGTGGGTGGGTGGGTGGGTGTGGGTGGGTGAGTGTGGGTGGGTGAGTGGGTGGGTGGGTGGGAGTGTGCATGGGTGGGTGGGTGGTTGGATTGATGGAAGGATGGATGGATTGATAGATGCGTGTATGAGTGGATGTGTGTGTGGATGGTTGGGTGGGAGGGTGGATGGGTGGATGTGTGGATGGGTGGGTGGATGAATGGATGGATGGATGGATGGATGGATGGATAGGTGGGTCGGTGGCTGGGTGCGTGTGTTGATTGATTGATGGGTGAGTGGATAAGTGCGAGTGGGTGGGTGCATTTGGAGTCGTGGGGTGGAGGAATGGTGACGAAAAAAATATATATATATGTGTATATATGTGCGTGCGTGCGTGCGTTTGTGTTGGAGTGGGCGTGGATACATGTTGCTGGGTGGGTGGATTGGTGGCTGGGGTGTGTGTATGTGTGTGTGAGTCTGTGAGAGGCAAGGCAAGGCTGGCTGGCTGGCTGGCTGGCTGGCTGGCTGGCTGGCTGGCTGGCTGGCTGGCTGGCTGGCTGGCTGGCTGGCTGGCTGGCTGGCTGGCTGGCTGGCTGGCTGGCTGGCTGGCTGGCTGGCTGGCTGGATGGATGGATGGATGGATGGATGGATGGATGGATGCACATGCCAAAACTGTGTCCTACATTTTCTTTACGCCTGTCAATTTATTTTTTACAGGGACGTGTCATGACTGAACTTTTGAACAAAGATTATATTTGGCAGTTGTTAATAATGTGTATTATCCTTATAATCGCCGGAATGGCTTCTTACCAAGGCGATTAGATCATCAATCAAATTTGGGTAATTAGTTTATTATAATTTTATCGACTATTGATTAGTTTAGTGTTTTGTCTTTTAGAATGGTTCTCCTTCTATGCGTGCCGTCACTGATCACGGCACGCGCTGTATGGCTTCCTCGTACCTGACGTAGTGATTGGTCAGTGAAATGATTAATCACATGTCAGTATTGGCGGCTTTGTTGATTGTGCCGACCAGTATTATCACTTTTAATTGTTTGCTAATTCAGTGAGATTTTCTGTGAACAAAGTAACATGATTGACAGTTTATATCCTTCTATATAAGGTCAAGCATAAACCAATTTTTGGTATATTTACTTTCTGAATTATATCGCATCGTGTAACTGATCTGTGAAATTATCAATTATCGTGTATCAGAACTTGACTTTACGTTACAATATACAGTTAATTAGATTAAATTATCAATTGTGTTGATTAGTAGCTTAGTAAATCTGCTGCAGACATTTTTTGAAGATGTTTCAATACCTGTTTACGTGTACTAGGATCAATTCCAATGATTCGGTGTCAGATTTCCTATCTAACGATTGGACGATCCATACCAGCACGCCTATCACCGCCAGATGCCGAGTTCTTCCTAACAATGATATGTTCGGAGATATCAGTTGCATCGCCAAGGTTACTTGTTCTGAGGAAGACGATATTGTAACCGTAACAAAGCCGCTAGTGCCGTATCAAGCGGATGAAACACAACCTGGCGGCCATAAGCCAGACTGGAAGCCAGGTCATCGTAATATCAGGTAAGAATTAATGCGTTTCGTCAATAAGATATTTAATAATGGTTTATTGCAGACAAGTTTAGTGAAGTACTCGCAGGTCACAATGTGACATGGGCATTTCAAAATAACAGTTAATATTTACAGGTCTGGGTGAGATTTAGAATTAAAAGATATTATACAACATCTTTCGTTGATAACAATCTGTCGCGATTTGAATATTATTTCATCGTTTGATAATTTTGAAATTATATTTAATATTTGGTTTGGTGTGTTGATAGGGGTTAAATATGATTTCAAAATTATCAAACAATGAAATAATATTCAAATCGCGATAGATTAGAAAGGGGAAAACAACAGATATCGATATTTTGAAATAGTACGAATCGATTTAGTATTTAAGTATTTATTGGAAACATTGCTTTTTGAATGTCCATTAAGTTTTCGAAAATTTACCACTTTTATCGAGCCCGCCATTCCAGGGGTAAAATTTCAAAAATCTCTTGCCCACGCGATTTTTTTAAATTTTCGTTGCAAAGACTGCCAAACTAGGCAGTGTTTGAGGAATAGCCATTTGGCTATTCCTCAAACACTGCCTAGTTTGGCAGTCTTTGCAACGAAAATGTAAAAAATCGCGAAAAAGCTGCATAAATTGAACAATTTGATTTATTAAATATTACATTTACTGCAAGCTGTTGTCGCCAGAGATATTGACAGTGCGTATCTTCACACACACACACACTCACGCACGCACACGCCCGCACGCACATTCGCGCACACCCACCAGCCAGACATTATCGGCATAGGCTATACGATATCGCGATAAATCACGATTCATAGCATATATCACGACATTGTCTAAAAATGATGTGCACTCGTGTTCACATTATTTTTGCAGCTGAGCATAATATTTTAAACCTAACAATTTGATTTATTAAATATTACATTTACTGCAAGCTGTTGTCGCCAGAGATATTGACAGTGCGTATCTTCACACACACACTCACGCACGCACACGCCCGCACGCACATTCGCGCACACCCACCAGCCAGACATTATCGGCATAGGCTATACGATATCGCGATAAATCACGATTCATAGCATATATCACGACATTGTCTAAAAATTATTTTTGCAGCTGAGCATAATATTTTAAACCTAACCCAACAAACATAGGCAGCAACAGCTTCCAGCCAAGTTATTCAATGTCATATTCATATATCATAAAACCTGGTCTTGATTATGTAAAGCTTAATCCGTTAAACCCTTTGAACACTGGATTCACAGAAAATTTAAATTTCAAGGTAACTATATATATATAGGTAACGTGCTTTAAACCAAACGGGCCTCTGTAGTGGTCTTAAGGAATGGTCATTTACAGGCCAAGAGAAGACTGTGGTTATCGAGTCAGTCTTTTCAGTGGCACATTTTCTAAAATAGTCTTTCCATTTGGCTTGCAAATGGACATTCAATAAGTACAATTTTTAAATTTAGTCATTAAATTGTTAAAACTTGACATGGGAACTGTTGCTGCCATACACCACCTAGCTCCCAGTAAATGATATGTTCGAAGATTCAACAGATTATTTATTACTTTGTGAATAAGTTTATAATTTGGCCTTAAGAGGGCTAAGATAGGCGATCTTTGGACAAGTGGTTCTATGTGCAGCCATTGATTAAATAAGCAAATGTGACCAGTAGATTTGGTTATGTTCGTACTGAGCGTGCCGCGTTAAATAATGAATATGCCTACATAATGGATGGATCAACTTTGTTACTATCGGTATGACCTCCATGATCATCATCTCCGGACTATCACCATCCCATTTTGCCACGTGTCCAAAAAATACGCAACTTTCATTGGTGTATGATGTTTTCGTGAATTCACATCCTCTGCAAAAATCTATATTTCGTAAAATATTTCAAAACGTGGCAGAAAGAAAATACATTTCAGGATATGGCATGCCATTATAGATTCCCAATTAAATATTCTGTATAGCGTATGACTAGCGTATGCTATGTACCAACCTAACTAACAAATGACGTAAAATCGACCGTGCTGGTAAACGAATCATTGCTAGAATTTGACTAAATTTCATTATTAATCTATTGTTTCTTCTTTCACAGCCTCCGTCGCAAAGTCCTCAAACTCCAATTCCAGAGGGAGCTCATTCAACTACGTCTGGCCCCTCAGGATGACCGCCAGACTGGCACCAGGGATAAGCCCGATTCATCACCGGTCAAACGTACTAAACTTCTTACCTTCCTGAAGACCCCACCATCATCTGTACCGCCGATGACAGTGCAGCTCTTAAAAACAGCAACGGCCAAGGCGCCACCCAGTGCTAGAGAGAATAATCTGATCTTCCGCAAACTCAAGCATTCCCGTAGAGAGCGCAGAATGAAACCCGCGAATCATAGCCGAGTAACCAATGGACAAAAATCTACATTGTGCTGATTGGTAATCAACGGACCTCCAGTTTTGTTTCCCATCTCTAGCTAATCCCCGCCCACACCTCGCTCGCGAGGGGATCGATCGATCCATGCACTCAATGACTATCAATTTCCAGAAAACTATACATACAGGTGAGATGTTGGATATTTTGAAACTAATTTTGACTGGGTGCTGGTGCGGGATATGGAAGTAACAGCGCCCAGTCAAATTAGTTTCAAAATATTCATCACCTGTCTTTATTATATAGTAATTTGTAGAATTTGTACAATTCGTACGAGAACGCTTAGTCCATCACCAATTATGCGTTTGTGACATACTTATTTACATCATTCATGACGTCATTGATTATGACATCTTCCTAAACGTCACGTAGTTGATTATGACATAAGATTGATTGATAAACTGTAAAGGTCCATCTCTCCATGCTGTTTAAATATTCTGTCGCTAAGCATTTTAACCAGAAATGACAATTTCGTAAAATGTTATGCTGACTCTAAATTGCCCGGAACATCTAGATCTAGTGAAACTTGCTTAAAATGTAATCCATATTGTTTCTATAGAAATTACACTATCGGTATATGGTGATTGAAAAGACGACTGTATTTCGCATATATTGAACGTTTTAATGCCAGCGTCTCGACAACTATAGAGGAAAGTGATTGCACGTTTTGAAACTAATCCTACAGGCACGGGCAGTAACAGTCATATTAATTCCAAAATATATCGGAACATAATTAGTCGTTTTGGTCTGTAATTATTAAAGATTTATACGGGTAAGCCATAGGCAGCACAATCTCCCAGTCAAATTAGTTTTAAAATATTCAATATATTAATTATTATCCGAGACAGTAGTCTGTACAAACAAGTGCTATATTTAATGTCTATTAATCTAATATTAAATTGCAATTATTCATGTAAATAATAAAATAAGATTACATAAAAATATGCTATAGCCATGATCAAATACTTTTTCTCTCCACACCCCAACTCCCACTTTGAAGCGAATGTTTCTGAATGACGTATATCCGTCCTAGCGCGCACGTCCCGCACGCCGCGTTATAATTTGATAATACTATGCATCAAGGTTTTGTTGTCAATGACATCAGTACCATTCAATCAAAGGATCTTCAGCTGCTCTGTAAAGAGTTGGCAAGAATTAAAGTGATAGCTACAGCAGTATTTATTCCAAAATAATCCTCATAGTTTTCATTTGGCATTTGCTGATAATTTTAAAGTAATGATAGGTTATTTGATTGTACGTTGTTGCTGAGTAAGGCAGCAGCAATGCTGTAAGATCTTTATAAAAAAAAACCCCAATAGATGGCTTCCAAATAGACTCAAATAATATGGCGTCCAATAGTAGCAACCAGTATGGCGCTCGGACAAGGCATGCTGGGTAAATTGCGCGGAAATAATGTTATCTCATATCCCACGCAACTCATAATCACTCTTATCCCCGAGATTGTTACGTCACGTGCATTCAAGTCATATTTATTGCGAATATAGCGAGCATTCATGGTTCAGACGTCAACTATTATCTAGATATTTGCTGATGAACCTCAAGCTATCCGGGTAAGTCTGAACTCTTATGTTTTTTGTATCGTTCAGTGGCCCTTAGTTATATGCCGGTAACGTGTATTAGCTACGGCCTAGGGCGCGCTAGACGGTCGCACTATTTGTATAGGCTATATAAATCTTATACAGTTAATACTAAGATTTCTATGGTATAGGCCTATATGTAGTTGACGATTTTCATGTTGAACGCACTAGTTTCAGAATAGACGTCGTTTAAACACTTTAATGGATAAATATGGCCAATAAAATAAAAATATTCGCTTATTGAATGTCCATTTACAGGCTAAAAGAATACTATTTTTGAAAATTTACCACCTGGTCACTGATCCAATCATTTCAGTGGCAGATTTTCAAAAAGAATCTTCCATTTGTTGGCATGCAAATGGACATTCCTCAACACCGCTTCATTAGCCTACAGGAATATAGCCAACGCAAAGCGACTCAGGATTTTTGTCAATCGTGTTTACACAGCATTACTCATGATGAGGTGGTTAGGAATAGATTACGCTGAAAAAGAAGGACGTTATCCCTTTAACCTTTGAATTGCCTTTTGAAATTTCAATTTTTGCATAGAAAATGTCCATTTGCAAATCTACCGAGCCAGTCATTCCAGTGGTAAATTTTCAAAAATAGTCTTTTCTTGGTCTGCAAATAGGCATTTCTCAAGACTACTTCAGAAGCCGTTTTTGGCTGAGTGTTAAATGGTTAAAGTGTGTAATTTGGGTTATGTAGACATAAATTATTGTAAAATTATCGCTTTAGGGGCTGATCCAGGATTATTCTATTGCAGATGTGTAGCGAAAATGGGCACATAGGCCTACCTGGGTTTGTTCGCGATGTCAACATCGAAGCCCGCTGGCTTGTATCATGTGTGGGGGTGGGGGAGTGGGGGGGGGGTGTGTGTGTGCGGGTTGGTGAGTACATTGTGAGTGTGCGCGTATGTGTGGTGTACTGGGATCATATCATAGAAAACATTGGAATTTATATGCCATCAGACTGTGCAAACAGAGAAAAGGGCCCTCTGTTTGCCCACATATATCTTTGTTTTATATGTGAGGTGTTGGGAAGAGAAATGGCACGGCAGGCGGGACAGAACATTCTGCTGGGTGGTGTGATGTGTGGGCGGGTAGTGCGCAGCCCATAATCTAGTGTGTGCCGATATTGTGCGGTAGAGAGAACAGATGAATTCTGTCTATCGATCAATCATATGTCGTCATAATCATCTAGACCACGTGAAGGCCGACGTCATAAACAATTACGCAATGCATAGCGCAATGAAGTCCGTCATAATTTCTAGTTCGTCATGTTGCACGTTTTGTATGTCCTTGCTGTTTAATAAACATTCTTAATAATTTAAAACTAACTTGACTAGAGCCTGTAGGCAGCAATAGCACCGATTGAAATTAGTTTCAAGATATTCAACGGTTTGCACGCATCATTTTCTGGTAGTTGATCGAGCCAACTCCGGAAAATCGTGGGTGGAGCTTAGCTAGAGATGGGCGGGGCATAGCTTAAGCTGGATTCCTCCACTCACTACGATGATACTACTCAATGGTCCTTTCCAGTTTTAGCTATTCCCCGCCCATCTCTAGCTAAGCTCCACCCATACCTCGCTCGTGCTGGGATCGATCTCTGAACACCCTGACTATCAATTTCCAAAAAAAATACACAGGTAAGCTGTTGAATATTTTGAAACTAATTTGACTGGGCGCTGGTTGCTGCCTAAGGCACCAACAGTGCCCAGTCAAATTAGTTTCAAAATATTCAACAGCATGTTTATTAAATAGCAACGTTTTACAAATACATACAATTCATACAACGTGTCGGACCATTTGGAGTTTGATGACGGTCTATATAAAACCTTTTGTGACGTAATGATTATGACGTCATCATACACGCTGAGCTGATTATGACGTCATACGAGGTCTGATGATGGATGGATACTCTGGAAAGGTGAATTCTCATTGTTAGTCAGCATTACAGTAATTTCTCTCTACTGCCATAGGCAGCAACAGCTCCCACTCACATTAGTTTCAAAATATTCAACGGCTTACCTGCATCGTTACATTAAAATTGAGATTCTGACACTGCAGTGCTTAAAGCGGTAGAATCGGTTCCAACGTGCATAACATGTTGACGGAGCTTAAGCTAGAAATGAGCGGGGCATAGCTAACAATGGGCGGTGCATAGCTAGAAATGGGCGGTACATAGCTAGAATTGGGCGGTGCATAGCTAGAAATGGGTGAGGCATAAATAAAAAGTGGAAGTTGAATATCGATTTTATTACATGCTTATCCCCAGTTATACCTATGTAGGATTTGCTCTGAAAGATGAGTAGGATAGATCTCTGATAACGCGGGTTACAGGGCGGTACTGGGCCTATGTTGGCCTGGATTGGTCCAATATTGATCCAAATCCGGCCTAGTAAACTGATGATGTAATCGATTTTTTTTTATCATTGTACTGATCTTTAGGCTGATAATAATTTAGTGGATATTGGTCAAAAGCTGAACAATTTGATATGGAAGGTTACATTCCATATACGATTCCATATTTTGGGGGAGGGACTGGGTGTGTGTGGTGGGGTGGGTGGGTGAGGGTGCGTGTGGGGGAATTACTCTACCACATATACGTAGATCGTTTCCGCCTAATATGCCCACTGAAAATATGGGTTTGAAATTCTCCGAGATGTGTTCCGGATAAAAGTCGGATGGATGGACGGACTGATGCACAGATAGACGCGCGCACGAGCAAAGTGATCACTATATACGCATGTCTTTGGGTTATACAATTATATTAAACGTTGAGCTTACAAATCTTGGAAACATAAACTGATGTTGAAGTGGCTGACATTTAACCCATCCATGGCCCAAATGACTGTAGGGCTAATTCACCATTCCCGTTTAACCATCCATCCATCAATCACATGAAACCATAATCAACTACGTGGTGTGTATACTGACGTCATAATCATGACATCATGAATGATTCGAGAATAGTCCTTCTATAACGCTTAATAGTCCGACACGTTGTACGAATTGTATGTCTTTGCTATAAACATGTTGGTGAATATTTTGAAACTAATTTGACTGTGCGCTGTTGCTGTCATAGTCTCTGAAAACAATCACATAGCGCAGTCATGGGATTCTTCAAGTGGAAATACTTTAACAAAGTTAGAAAGATTTTATGATTCAGCAGATAAACTGTTAACTAATATTGATGATCAACTGGCTAAAGTTCTGACTAATCTAAACAATATAAAGCTGCCAGAGGAAAAAACTGAAAGATAAAATTACAAATTGTACACGCCCAGGAAACTGTCATTCATTACTGGTCATTAGAGTTAAAACACAAATATGGCATAAGTTATCACCTGTAACTCGAGCCAAGGACTCAAGAATTCTTAATTTGCAGAAGTCACTCATTGCATCCATGGTCGCTGTTACTAAGTGCTCAGACTCGCTTGTAAAGCCGACTAGGGCATCTAAAAGTTTACCGCTGGATAATATGTCTATGAACCTTTCCATTTCTAGCTATTCCCCGCCCATCACTAGCTAAGCTCCACCCACACCTCGCCGTGTTGCGATTGATCGATCCCCAAATGCCATAGCTATCAATTTCCTGAAAACTATACAGGGAAGCTGTTGCATATTTTGTAACTAATTTGAAAGGGTGCTGTTGCTGCCTATGGCAGCAACAGCGCCCAGTCAAATTAGTGTCAGAATATTCAACAGCATATTTATTAAATAGTAAAAGCAAACAACTTGTACAACAACGTATAGACCGTTTTCAAATATGCATTCTTGACGTACTTATCGACGTCCTTCATGACGTCATTCATTATGATGGCATTGTACACATCACGCAGTTCATTATGACGTCATATGATAGGTGGGTACTCTGGAAAGGTGAATTATGTTAACTGAGTTAGCCGATAGCATAGCCCTAACGAGCAATACTAATCAGGGTCTAAATCCTGTGAAAAAAGAGGCACATAAACGTGACCTTCACTTGACCTTTAAGGGAGTGTGTAACAGCGGTGTCATACACAACAAGTGTTTGTATGGTGATGATTTAGTGACTCGTACCAAGAATATCAGTGGGATAAACATAATGGGAAATAGATTGGCCAGCACATCTACAGGATGGCACAATAAACAGTATACCCGTGGCAATTATAGGACACATCCATACCAGAAAAACAAAGGAATACACCAATCAAGTCTGTCTCTTTTAGAACGAGGACACCATTTCAGCTTCAGGGGAATCAACTCAAACTGGGAAAGATGAATCAATTTCAGAGGAGAGTATAAATATACCAGAAATAACACATAATTTTAAGGCAGGTTCAATTAAAGAGAAATTAAATGTATGGGAATAGCTATCATCAGATAAATTTATCCTAATAACATTATCTGGCTGCTAAATAGACTTTGACTCAACTCCAATTCAGTATTATAAACTAGGTCCTCTAAGTTTCTCAGATATGGATAATCGTATTGTGGATAAACAGATAAAATTATGTTTAAGCCAAGGAATAATAGAAGAAACATTTCATTTGAAATCAGAATTTTTATCCAATGTGTTTGTCAGGGAGAAGAAGGATGGGTCCAATAGACCAATGCTTAATCTGGTTAAGCTTAACTATTTGTAGCATATCATCATTTTAAAATGGATACAGTCGAATCTGTCATTAACCGTATCAGACCTAACTGTTTCATGGCATCTTTGGATCTCTCAAATACCTATGATTCAGTTCCTATTGCGCAGGCTAATCAGAAGTTTCCCCCGGTTCGAATGGAATAATAACGTATTTCAGTGTTCTGCACCTCATATATTTACAAAACTACTGACACCTGGGTATATATATATTTGACGAAGAAAAATAAAATCATTTCTTGTGGATACTTAGATGACACTATTCTTATGGCTCAGTCATATGAGACCTGTTTGGCCAATCCCATGGAAACTGAACGGTTATTGAAATCTCTAGGGGTTTTCATAAATTATGAGAAATCCGTAACAATACCATCTAAAAAATTGTAACACTTATGTTTTGTATTAGATTCTGCTGGTATGTTTGTCAGGTTAACATCTATACAATGTAATAAATTGTAACACTTATGTTTTGTATTAGATTCTGATGGTATGCTTGTCAAGTTAACATCTATAGAATGTAATAAATTGTAACACTTATGTTTTGTATTAGATGCTGATGGTATGCTTGTCAGGTTAACATCTATAGAATGTAATAAATTGTAACACTTATATTTTGCATTAGATTCTGATGGTATGCTTGTCAGGTTAACATCTAAACAATGTAATAAATTGTAACACTTATGTTTTGTGTTAGATTTTGATGGTATGTTTGTCAGGTTGACATCTATACAATGTAATAAATTATAAATGCAGATGTAAAAAGGTTCTGCGATCGGGAAAACTGAAAATAAGGACTGTAGCAGAAATAATTAGGGCCTTTGTCTCATCATTTACTGGCGTTCAATATGGTCCATTGTTTTATAAGAATTTGGATTCAGATAAGATCGTGTGTTGAGAGGTGATTTTAATCAAATCTTGTCTGTTTCTAACTCAGGCCTAACAGAGAATGAATGGTGGATAGCTAAGATTCAGTCATATAACGCTTTCTTTATCACTGTAAAGTAAGTTACATTTTTACAACATATGCTTTGTCTGAACGTTGGAATGCAGTATTTACTAAGATTAACAGCACAAGTGACACTCAGTCAGTAGGTGGCAGATGGTCATTCGAGGAAAAACAATGTCATATCAATATCCTTGAACGTAAGGCAGGTTTATTAGGCCGTAAATCATTCGGTGCCAAGATTTGTGATACAAATATTAAAGTTCAAATGGACAACACCACAGCTGTAGCTTATATTACTCATATGGGTCTCAGTCTAAGCGTGTAACGCCATAGTAAAAGAAATGTGGCTTTGGTGTAAAGAAAGAAACATTTGGATTAAGGCGGCTCACGTGCCTAGTCAACTAAACACATTAGCAGACTCTAAATCAAGAATCTTCGATGAAAGGACTGAGTGGAAACATAATGAAAATGTATTTACAAGTATTGTTTCTCGATTTGTCATGTGTTTATTGGTTACTAGATCCAGAATCTTGTTGTGTAGATGCGTTTACAATAGATTGGTCTACTTTGGTCTTTTCTACCTTTCCTCTGTTTAGTATTTTAAGTCTAGTATTAAGGAAATTCGACTTGGAAAGAGCGGGTTTTGTGATAGTACCAAACTGGCCAGCACAACCTTGTACCCACTGATGACGAAGATGTTATTAGCTCAACCGATTCACCCGAAGTGGGAGAACAATCTAATTTATCTCCATCAAAAGGAGTGTGTTCATTATCTGGGTAAAAACCTCAAACTGAGGGCATGTTATGATTGCGGACCATGCTAGTAATTAATGGTGTTTCAGACAAAACTGTATCAATTATTTTTTCGTCATGGAGAGATTTCACCAAAAAACTCTATTTACCTTATATTCGTAGATGAATTACATTTTGTGAAAAACAAAATATAGACATATTTACTAAAGGTTTGACAGATATTCTCGCATATTTGACGTCTTTATTTGAAAACGGGTTAGCTTAGAGTGCAGTTAACACTGCAAGGAGTGGCCTCTCATCATTTCTGGACATTTTGTCTTCAGAACACATAGGTTCACATCCATTAGTGACTAGATTTATGAAAAGTATTGCAATTCAGTGGCCATCACGACCGCGATATAGTTACATATAGAATGTTACGGATGTATTCGAAATGCTAAGAAATCAGGAGCCAGCAGAATCATTGTCATTTTATGATTTAACATTGCATGCAGTAATGTTACTATACTTAGTGTCCGCGCAAAGAGGGCAATCAATCCATCTATGAGATACAGAATTTATGACAGTAACACAGGATAAATATGTATTTTTCTTATATGGTAATTTTAAACAGCCCAGCATAGGAAAGGTTTATAAAGAGGATAAAAAACCTTGTATTTATACAAATTTATCAGTATATCTAGATAGAACTAGTCCATTGCGACAATCTGGTAAATTGTTTGTCAGTACAGTGAAACCACGTAAGGCAGTCAACAGGACACCCTTTCTAGATGGATTAAAGCTATAATGAAGCGTGCAGGAATTGATGTTAATATATTTAGAGCACATAGTACCCGATCTGCACCAGTTTCTACAGCTGCTAGGAAAGATGTTGAAATCTGTTATATATTAGAGAAAGCGGGATGGACACATGAGGAGACGTTTTCCAAATATTATAATAAGTCGCTAGACTCGCCAAACGAAGATAAATTTGTGGACTCTGTGTTGTGAAATAGTATGTGTTGGAACATTTTTCTGGACAGTGAGTTTAGATAACGATGGTTGGACTAAAAGTGTAGATTGTTGAGAGCATCTACAATTTTGAAATCTCATGGAATTCCTAGATGACAGGGTGGCAGCTGAGTAGAATTCAACGGTTAAACGAAGGTTCTTACCTGAAGGTTGACCGGAATTCTACTCAGCTGCCACCAGAAGCAGGAATTACATACCAACCCCTAAGCGTTAATTAATCCCTCCCAACACGGGTTGTTTGGGGATTCACTCATCTGGCCTCCAAGACTGATTCCTTTGGAGATCACACATCATCTCATATAATTCCTGCTTCCGATGGCAGCTAATAAGACTTTCATTTCGGCCAGCCTTCAGGCAAGAACTTTCGTTTAACCGTTGAATTTACCGAACTCGGGACGACAAGCGGTCGTGACAACAAGCGCCTTAGTGAGGGTATGTGCATGAGTGATCTAGCGAGTATATACAATATCTATGGATGTGATTGTCAGACATTGACCGTAGATATGCTATTATACGCATTTACCTGTGTCCAATTGAATAACGGGTACAGCACATAACTATAGAATGCACTATATTGACGTTAATATAGTACATTTCTATGCACATAACAAGTAAACCAGAGTCTCGGCACATAGCAAGTAAACCACAGTCTCACTTTAGTCGGGTAGTGGGTTAGCTCCACTCGAAAGTTCGTGCCAGAAAAGTTAATTTATATGTCGAAGCTTTCTCACGCTGGTTAGGGCGTAATCATTTTTATCTGAATTTATTTGGGACGACTTATAAGAGTAGTCTTAATACGTACAATCTTTTAAATTTTGTCATTACTTTCAGAGCCTCTTCTTCGTTCCACTAATTCTGGGGTAAGCAATGTGTTTTGCGTTTAGGCCTATGATTGGACCTTTCCAGCTTTTTCATCGATCATATGACGTCAAAATCAACTAAGTGATGTGGATGATGACATCATAATCAACGGCATCATGAATGACGTAAATACGTACGTCACGAACGCATAATTGAAGACGGACTAAGCCTTGTTGTACGAATTGTCATTCCTATTTAATAAATATTCTGTTGAATATTTTGAAATTAATTTGATTGGGCGCCGTTGCGACCATATGCAGCAACAGCAACCAGTCAAATTAGTTTCAAAATATTCAACAGCTTACCTGTATAGTTTTCTGGAACTTGATAGTCAATCCCAACATGGGCGAGGTGTGGATGGAGCTTAGCTAGAGATAGGCGGGGCATAGCGAAAACTGGAAATGTCCATTCGAAAGCCCAATTAGTACGAAAGATTACCTACTCGGCAAGAATTGCTAAGCAGAATATTTTGAAGCTAGGTTGACTGTTAGTTGTTGATTATACTACTACTACTACTACTACTACTACTACTACTACTACTACTACTACTACTACTACTACTACTACTACTACTACTACTACTACTACTACTACTACTACTACTACTACTACTACTACTACTACTACTACTACTGCTGGTACTACTACTACTACTACTACTACTACTACTACTACTACTACTACTACTACTACTACTACTACTACTACTACTACTACTACTACTACTACTACCGCTACTACTACCGCTACTACTACCGCTACTACTACCGCTACTACTACTACCGCTACTACTACCGCTACTACTACCGCTACTAATACCGCTACTACTACCGCTACTACTACTACTACTACTACTACTACTACTACTACTACTACTACTACTACTACTACTACTACTACTGCTACTACTGCTACTACTACCGCTACCGCTACCGCTACCGCTACCGCTACCGCTACCGCTACCGCTACCGCTACTACTACTACTACTACTACTACTACTACTACTACTACTACTACTACTACTGCTACTGCTACTGCTACTACTGCTACTGCTACTACTGCTACTACTACTAAAAATTGCTCGATAGCAAGAAGATCACCGAAAAGCAACATAAGTATCTCTTTGCTAAGCTTGAGTCAAAACCACGGACTTTCTATCTTTTGCCAAAAATTCATAAACTCATAGACTCGTGGTTGGCCCCAATGTCACCGCCCGGGCGAGCTATAATCTCTGATTGTGGCTCAGAATCCTACAGAATCAGTGAATACATCGATTACCATCTACAGCCAATAGCAAATAGACACCCCAGCTTCCTGAAAAACACAGAAGACTTCTTATCCCAGGTCTCTGAGACCTGGATACCCCCAAATTCATTCCTGCTCAGGCTTGACATCGATGCTATGTATACAAACATTGACATCGAGAAGGGTATAAATTCTATCCGTAAAGCATTCGTGAACTACCCAGACACCAACAGGCCAGACCGAGGAGTAATAGCTCTATTAGAGCTGAGTCTGAAAGGCAATGATTTTGAATTCGATGGCGAAATTTACCAACAAATTTGCGGCTGCGCGATGGGCAAGCGCTTTAGCCCATGTTTTGCCAATATTTACGTAGCAGAGTGGGAGGAGGAAGCATTAGAAAAGGGGCCACAACAGCCCCTCATTTATCGCAGGTACCTTGATGACATTTTCATGATTTGGCAACACACAAAGGCAGAGTTTGATGAATTTTTCGAAATTCTGAACAATCACGATCCGAATATCAAATTAAAAGCAACCATTGACGCTACCGCTACCGCTACTACTACCGCTACTAATACCGCTACTACTACCGCTACTACTACTACTACTACTACTACTACTACTACTACTACTACTACTACTACTACTACTACTACTACTACTACTGCTACTACTGCTACTACTACCGCTACCGCTACCGCTACCGCTACCGCTACCGCTACCGCTACTACTACTACTACTACTACTACTACTACTACTACTACTACTACTACTACTACTACTACTACTACTGCTACTGCTACTACTGCTACTGCTACTACTGCTACTACTACTAAAAATTGCTCGATGGCAAGAAGATCACCGAAAAGCAACATAAGTATCTCTTTGCTAAGCTTGAGTCAAAACCACGGACTTTCTATCTTTTGCCAAAAATTCATAAACTCATAGACTCGTGGTTGGCCCCAATGTCACCGCCCGGGCGAGCTATAATCTCTGATTGTGGCTCAGAATCCTACAGAATCAGTGAATACATCGATTACCATCTACAGCCAATAGCAAATAGACACCCCAGCTTCCTGAAAAACACAGAAGACTTCTTATCCCAGGTCTCTGAGACCTGGATACCCCCAAATTCATTCCTGCTCAGGCTTGACATCGATGCTATGTATACAAACATTGACATCGAGAAGGGTATAAATTCTATCCGTAAAGCATTCGTGAACTACCCAGACACCAACAGGCCAGACCGAGGAGTAATAGCTCTATTAGAGCTGAGTCTGAAAGGCAATGATTTTGAATTCGATGGCGAAATTTACCAACAAATTTGCGGCTGCGCGATGGGCAAGCGCTTTAGCCCATGTTTTGCCAATATTTACGTAGCAGAGTGGGAAGAGATAGCCTTAGAAAAGGGGCCAAAACAGCCCCTCATTTATCGCAGGTACCTTGATGACATTTTCATGATTTGGCAACACACAAAGGCAGAGTTTGATGAATTGTTCGAAATTCTGAACAATCACGATCCGAATATCAAATTAAAAGCAACCATTGACGAGATGTCTGTAGATTTCCTAGATGTAACTGTATATAGAGGTCTAAAGTATGAAACAACTGGCTACTTAGACTATAAAGTGTATTTCAAACCAACCGATTCGCATCAGCTATTGCACACAAAATCTTTCCATCCACCGCATACTTTTAAAGGAATAGTAAAATCACAAATAATCCGTTTTCACAGGAATTCGAGTGATAGGGAAAACTTTGAAGAAGCGTGCTCTACCCTATTCAAAGCCCTCAAACCACGAGGTTACTCCTCACGATTCTTGCGCAAAATCAAATCTGAAACATTGGACGGCTTGGAAACCATTCCAGATAATGCCTCAAATCGTCGGCATACAAAAATTTCTCACAATCGTCCGATTATAGGTGTAGGCGAATCTCGCAAATGCGGAAAGAAAAGGTGCAAGTTAGATGAATTTCTCCCAAACCAGAATAGTTTCACGAGCTTTCAGAACAAAAGCAAGTTCCAACTTCAGTCTAATCTAGATTGTGACTCTGAAAATGTTATTTATCTAATTTCATGCACATTGTGCCAAAAACAGTATGTCGGCGAAACCAAATGTCCATTAAGATGGCGGACAACTCGACACCTCTCAGATATTAGGCTAGAGGAAGATACACATGTTTCCGAACATTTTAATCTTCCTGACCATTTAGTCCTTCGTGACTTTGAAATTATGCCGATTGAACAGCCACCCCTTTCAGATACGGCAGAAGAAACTGATAAACCTCGAGAATCGTTTTGGATTAAAGAACTCGAAACACAGTGGCCAAGGGGAATAAACTCGGACCCAGGCTTCTCTGATTAACGTGACACAATTCCATTCATTCTGACCTATAATCGGAAAAACGTTGAAATTTCCAAAATCTTGAAAGATGAGTATCAAAACCTACAGGAGAAACTGAAACAGCCCTTTAACAAGCGTCCAGTAATTGCGTTTAAGAAAAATCCGAATCTACGTGACATCTTGGTAAAAGCAAAACTCAAATAGCTATCCAGAATATCCATCTCAATCATTCAACATTAACCCTTGCATGATGGTAAGCCAAAAACGGTCAATTTAGTGATCTTGGGCAATGTCTATTTGCCGGCAGGGATTGGAGTATTTTTGAAAATTTACCGCTGTAATGACTGGCTCGGGAACCGAGAAGTCGTTCCAGTGGCATATTTTCGGGGATGACCTTGTCTGTGCCTGCAAATGTACATTAAATAAGTAAGCGCATATTTGGATTTTACTGAACAAATTTAACCAGTAAAGGGTTAACATTAATGCCATACGGCTTTCCTCAAACAAAATGACAAATCTCAGGCAGTAAGATAAACCAAAATATCTTAAATTTTTTCAATTATTGAAGATTCTGAGCCAGTGCGTTGACGATATTGACTACTACTACTACTACTACTACTACTAGTACTATTATTATTATTATTATTACTATTATTATTATTACTATTACTATTACTATTACTACTACTATTACTACTACTACTACTACTACTACTACTACTACTACTACTACTACTACTACTACTACTACTACTACTACTACTACTACTACTACTACTACTACTACTACTACTACTACTACTACTACTACTACTACTACTACTACTACTACTACTCAGGAATTCAGGGTTCAATGGGTTAATACGACTGTTCCTGAAATGGATCCCCAATATCATGGATTCCTGTGGCCAGTTTGACCACTCTTTCCAAAGAAACCTGCTGTGTGTGTTACCGTGTTTCCAACCGCCCCCCAAGAAACATGTTAGTTAGTACACTTTTGAACACGATGCAAGAAATGTTTCTGTTGAATATATTGAAAAGACTGGATTGGAAAACATTGCTGCCTATTTCTTCCAATCTAGTTATGTTCAAAGTATTCGGCAGTCCGTTTTATGTTATTGTGAAACCAGTCTATGTTATTTCTGAGCTATACTGTACTTTCTGTGGCGTCTTTAGCATCTCAAGCTGCCTCGTAATGGAGGCAGCCTATTTTAGCCAAGCCCCGCCCATCTCTAGCTAAGCCCCACCCACACTTTGCACGTGTTGGAATCGATCATTCCCAAACCTCCGCACTCCTTGAATATCAATTTACAAAAAGCTATACTGGTAAACTGTTGAATATTTTGAAACTAATTTGACTGGGCACTGTTGCTGCTTATGGGAGCAACAGCGTCCAGTCAAATTAGATTCAAAATATTCAACGGAATGCTTATTAAATAGTAAGGATATACAACACGTACAACTTTAGCGACTATTACGCGTTTATGATGGACTAAATCGCGTCATCCATATGATTGACTGAGAAACTGGACTCTTCCTTTGACAACCAGGGTCAAGTTCGAGACACGAAGCATAGCTACTCAGATCACAATCGGACTAGAAAGTTAACTAACTAGTTAGCTATCGTTGACCATCCTCCCTAGCTCAGTCGAAATGGTTAATGTGAATTTTGAAGAAAAAAAATGGCAGATAATCTTCGCTCTCCACAGACATGTAAATAATTCTCTAACTGATTTGTTAATGAAGGTTTGATAAGATTATAGTTTCCTGTTGTATGGCAATGTTACCAAGCCATTATCTGTTTTGACTTTTAGCGTACCAAAAAGGCCACTTTCGCAGCCATAGCCGAATTAAGTTAATGACTAACGGGATAGAGTCCCCGGGCCACCAAAATAAGAGGACCCAAATCCAAAACAATTATCGCCTTTTTTCTATTTAAACTTGTAATCCCAGTGTCTCACTTTTACAGTAATGACATATGTAAGCTGTGCAGTGTGTGAAAACAAATAGTTCTTGAGAGTTCGCATTTTTATTATTGTAGATTTATTGTGGGGCATTTCGAAAGATGGCGTATAACTGTGACGATATAGAAATTCGATTTATGACTCTAGTGGACGCAGCAGCATTCCGCGAGGCACTTCACTATTACTGGACCTCAGAGCCTGCAACTATGGCCATTGATCTCAAAGTGCCAGATGATATTGGTGACACGGTTAACAATTACTTGACACAGTTCTGTGGTGACGGACTTTCTCTGTGTGCTATGGATCGCCAGACTGGCATTATGGCGGGGTTTAGGCTATCAATAATTGTTAAGAAGACTGATCCCACAATGAATGATTTTACAACAACAGGATATGACGTGGATACAATATACAAATTCCACAGTTACGTATTAGCAGCCCAGATCTTATATAAGGATGTTAATGTATTTGAGCGATACGGAGTGGATACTATGCTACGTTTTGTTGGTCTTTGCGTAATGCCTCAATATCAACGCCGTGGTCTGGCCATGCGATTGGTTCAAGCAAGCATTGACGGTGCTCGCCAACAAGGATTTAAGCTTATATGCGTTGAAGCTAGCAGCGATTTCTCATGGAGGTGCTTCGATAAGCTGGGATTCGAGTATATAACTGGATTTAGCTTTGATCAATATCGAGAGTTAGGGTTCCCGTTCATCCAGGATGTAGGACAACATACGAAACAAACTCTACATTGTCTTCAGCTGCTCAGGGAATAAATGAAAATGTGCATGGACAAAATATGGTGGGGCCAAACCCTAACCCTGGCCCCCCCCACCCGCTCCTGAGGTTGGTCCGCCTGCCTAACATTCGTGTTTGCTTATCCTGTAAACACTAACCGCTTTCAGTAGCTTCCCGTTCGCGAACTTATAGTTTAAGGGGTAAATGGACAGCAGCCCAACAGGTACAGCTCGGGTCGGAGGCAGCACCTAGAGTTCACCTCTGCTATTCTTCCATTTGATCTTATTCCTCGCTCTCTCTATTTCTCACCCTCTCTCCCCTCCTTGCCCCCCCCTCTCTCTCTTTCTCTCTCTCTCTCTCTCTCTCTCTCTCTCTCTCTCTCTCTCGGTCTTTCTTCCTACTCTCATCAGAAAAATATGGGATAACAAGTGTATATATAAAATATACTGAAAGTATTGTTGAGATTTTCGTACATGATACATATTTTCACCCTAACCTAGATAGCCGTGTTGGACGTCACGATTTCCTGCGAAGTTAAATACCAGTATGTTTTATCTCTATATAAACTATACTATAGTCTAGGGGAAGTTGACCGCCTAAAATGGGTTATTGTTCTAGCAAGCTGAGAGCTAGATAGATATACACGAGTAGGTCTGATCTGTTGTTTCCTCTCAGTGTGTCAATGCCGCCAGATATCAGCGTGAAGCTGTGTAATAAATTCGGCGACAAACTCTGAAGCGATCTTTTTTCGACAGTGTCGAATAGTGTAGCGCGGATCGACCGGTCAGGTATGAACCGTCCCAGCTAGTCTGGGTACCGGACGGCCGGGCTGGGTACGTTCTAAGCTCGCTCCCCCCCTCCCCGCCGTGGATACGAAGATATGCGTGTGAAGGGGCGATTACGAGAGGATCTCAAAAAGTCCGTAAGATCGTGTAGCGCGCATGTGCGGGCGTCAGAGATTGCTTAATGACGGGCGTTAGTACTGGGGAGAGAAATCATCTCAAACAGTACCGAGTTGGTACTCGTAATCCTTTTAGATTGTATCATTCTCACAGTTCCTGGTCTCCCTCATGACTAGAATGAAGCGAGGATTCCAACACTCTTTACCATTTTTAAATCGGTTAAAAATTCGCTGAGTTATAGCTAAATTAGCCTACTTATTCTATTTTCAAAATATTGAACCCCATAGGCTTACTATAGCGCGCCACGTGACCCACTTCCCTGTCACTGAAGCGCGCTCGCTGATTGGCTGTGGCGTTCCATCTGTGACGTCACAGGCAGTATATAAGGGGTCAAAAAATCAGTTTCGAGAACACTCAGGTGGTGGTGCGGTGCCTGGTCTGAGAGGGCGAGCGCTGGTGACTGCATTCCGTAACGCAGATATCCAACATCTGCTGCAGATCCTTTCAGTTTTCAGACTTGGTCTCTTTAGGGCACAAGCCACTGTATCTGCAGACACAGTTTTTCTAAGCTCCCAGGAAGATATCACTCGGGGACAATAAACAAAGTAAAGTCAGGTAGCCCAAGACACTACTTCCGCAAGGGACCTTTTGAGCGGATGGGCCTTTTGGCGCCGATGTAGCTTGTCGTCCAGTATGTGAGGCGGGTGACGTACTCTATTTTATTATATTATTATTGTATCACTTTTATGTAACTGGTACTGATGACTAATAGGTACCACCCGGCCATTTGAGAGCGCATTTTTATAGTTTATTATTATGTATATATTATCCTTACATTTCCGTGCTCATAAGCACCGCAAGATCGACTGACCTTCTATTTTTACTGTATTTTCTAAAGTTAGTAGTATGGCAGCAGCCAACCATGTTAAATTGTTTTGTTTATTAAAAAAACTCTTGGACCACAGTATCACTAGGTAATACTATACAGCAACACCACCGACACCACCTTGTTCCCCGCACAGCATCACTTTTTCACTGAGGTAGCTGTTCATGTTCTCAGTATGTGAACATGACATGCTGCGGACTAAACCTGGGCTGCTCTAGCTCGATAGGATAGGTTTATAATAGTAAGGACGATTACTCGGTAGGAGACATTTTGCGTTAGTCTCTTTTCCAGAGAAGCGGATATGTAACACCGTGCTCTGGGTAGATTGTATAAATTGGCCATTTTCCTTAAGGGCTCTAAAATGAGTAATTGTCTCTGTCTATACACCACCAGCCTTCGGGCTTATTAATTGTCTGGACCTCCTTCCGTCACGTTATTTAGAGTTAGCTCTGGAACTATTGGGATTCCAATGTCGCTAGAAATAAAATGCCGATTACCGCATACATCCCCCGCATATCCTCGGATACTGGCCAGTTAGAAAACCCCGCTAGGGTAGGAAGCACTGCGAATATATATATATATATATACATTTATAACCAAATTTGCAGGTATGTTTCGTCAATGTAATGTCTCGCTGATCATGAAGAAATGCAAATCATTTCTTGCATTTCTCGGCCGCACGCTTACTGCATGTGAAAATGCATGTTTCATGCACTGGCCCACATTGGCGGGTAGCGATGGCAAAAATTCACCATATTGCAAAAGCAGATAACGAACGTTAACAGAAAACGCTTAAAAGTTTACCCTACCGAACATGAGCCGCCGCTCAGGGCTATCCAAATATCAGCGCCATGAAGCAATGGGAAGACTCGCTGCTGGGCAGAGCGTTCGCGCTGTTGCTCGACATTTTAATGTTCACGCCTCAACCATTTCCTGTCTCCGCCAACGTGAGCAGTAAACTGGACATGTTAATGACCGACCACGATCTGGCAGACCGAGAGCAACAACACCACGAGAAGACCGCTACTTAGTGACGTCATCACGACGTCACAGGTTTGAGACTGCGCAGCGGCTGTCCCGTAATTTGCACACCGCTACCGGCACTACAGTGCACGCACAAACTATGCGAAACAGACTCCATGATGCTGGACTGCATGCCCGTCGTCCACTTGTTGCTGTTCCGCTTACAGAGCGTCACATCGAGAATCGGTTTGCATGGGTAAGAACTTATCAGCGATGGCGTGCTCAACAATGGAGCCACTTTTTTTTCAGTGATGAGTCGAGGCTTTGTGTGAATGTGGCGGATGGTAGGCAACGGGTTTGGCGACGTTTAGGAGAACGGTATGATGCAGCCAACACCATTCAGCGCGACAGATTCGGTGGCGGCAGTATCATGGTGTGGGCTGGAATCCATGAAAATGGCAAACAGATCTTATTGTGATTCGTGGATATTTAATAGCTCAACGTTACTGTGAAGTAGTTATCGCCCCTGTTCTCATCCCTCTTATGCAGCATCATGCAGACTTTATGTTCCAACAAGACAACGCCTGTCCTCATTCAGCTAGGGTCACCAATGATTTCCTTGAGACTAATAACGTTCCGGTGTTGGACTGGCCAGCGCTATTACCGGACCTGTCTCCTATTGAACACGTGTGGGACATTCTTGGCCATATGGTGCATGAGAACCAGCCACATCTTGACAACATGCGGGAGCTGCAAGCTGCACTGCTCCAGGAATGGGATGCGATTCCTCATCGTGACATCAGGTGCTTAATTCGAAGCATGAGAAAGCGATGTACGGCGGTGGTTAATGCGCGCGGAGGTTACAACCGGTATTGACAGCTCAGTGTCATTATTTAAAATGGACCATTCCGTTGAATGATGCCATGTTTAAGGTGCGATGCTGGCATTACAGTAACAAGAGACTGTTGTTCAAATTGGACAATGACCTATCAATTAAATAATATGTTTGAATCAATTTATTGTTTTTGTTAACTAACATTTATACAGTAATATTCTCAGTGTTGCTAAACTTTTTTGGTTCAGTATACATATATATATATATATATATATATATATATATATAATAAATTACTGGCCTGCAGTGCATCTCTGGGCGATTTTACATATCCCTAGTGACAGGTAAATGTTGGCTCCCCGGATATGGATCAATAACAATCTATAGCTGACACACCAGTGATGGAAAGGATCCAGCTCTCCATCTAACTCTACCAGTGACTGGGTGCAGTCTTAGGACCCACCACGCCCTCCATGGAAGGTCGCTATAGTTGGATAGCTGCATCTTTGTCCCCACTTTAAACACTTGAATGTGCATTTCAAATGCTTATGTTCCGTATCTATCCGTGTGATGTTATGTGTGGTCATGACCTGATGGTGACAGGATCGGTATATGATTCTGGAACTCTCATCTCATGCAATGTATGCACGCGTCTACTGAGGGGCTGTTCCATAGTGTGGCCTCATGGTCACCGAACATTATCGCCCATCACACTTATATATTAAAAGGTAGTTAGCTTACATTGCCAATTGTGGCTAAACCTAGACTTGGACCCAACAACTTAAAGATCGGGTAGGAATTTGCAGAAGGCATGCATAAATAAAGTGGCAATTACTAACACAGAATCTTGGAACTCACATAAGATGGCTGTGTTGAATTCTTCAGAAATCATCCGCCCCACCTTCACATAAAACAGCGTACATCACGACCCCCCTATACATATACTAGGTTAACTTCTTTAAATAATTTGATTTTAACAGGAGAGTGGCCCTTTTTGCCATCTCTCTTCCTACGCTGAAGTGTTGGAGGCAATTTCCTGTGACGGAGGCCCGTGTGAGGCACTTTCCTCTCACAACAAAATAATGTTCTGTAGGGGTTAATTTGGTTTATATTAAACTGTCTAAGTAGCCGCACTAGGACCCTCCTTTACGGGAATACCTCACATATTTCATGCTGTGATGTACCTCTGGCAAGGACCACAATTATGAGTCATCAACCCGGCCCCATGTACTAGACCTCCTCCCAGGTATCAGTAAAAGAGTACGATTGTTTGACTGTTATCACATTAATTATTCTATGTATCTTTAATATTATTTCCGACCGTAAAATGAAGCCATGGAACCGTCACATCGGTGACACCAACAGCGTGGGCGAGACACTGTGGTTCAACATTGGCGGCGATGGTCGCATGGCCCCATTGGAACATGAATGTTCCACCGGCTCTCGAAGTCGGTTTCTGTACAATCCGGCAACGCGCAACACCAGCTCTGCAACCCCGAGATCCGAGGCTAACCAGCTATCCCACCCCACTGTGGCGCAGCCCACCAGAGGGTACTTGGTGTTAAGTGCCTTGGTGGTGGGTCATGGTCCTTGTATACACGTTGTTTCAGTGTAGGTACTACAACCAACCACTGTCGTTTTACATAGGAAAGAAGGTTTAGTAGAAACGGTTATTGTGGGCCTGTCGGGGCTGCAGATGCAATATGCATCGTAGGCCCGGCTTTTGTGAAATCGTTTTTTGTGTAATGTTCGTACTATTTGATGAATCCACCTGAAGTCGCTGTTGAAGGTCCACAGTTGAGCCAGGTTTGAGGATGGAACATTGAAGTGATTCTCTAATCAGTTCCCATTCGAGTTTAATGGATGCTCTTGCTGTGGTGTCCGTTGATCAGTGGTCAATGGAGCAGAGGAGGGATGGTTTGGACCATGGCCAATGGCCCATCTGACCACATCCATAGCATGTGTTGGGTGGTTGCGTGTTGGGCGCATTGCTGCTTGATGGTGGTCGTGTAGTATGATGGGTCGCCACCGCGGTGCTGGGTGTGGTGACCAGATTGGTGAGGGTGTAGATCTACTTCATGATCTCTTCTAACCTGTCATGTGTTGCCTGCCTATTGTTGTTATTCTGCTGTGTTCCGTGTCCTGGGGCATTACCGTGGCCTCTGCGATGGGACTGGCCATGCCCTCTTCCTCGGGGTGTGTGATCTCCTCGGGGAGGTGGTGCGGATTGTGTTGTATTGTTGCTGTCGGTGCTAGTTGCTGAGTAGTAGTATCTGGATTAAAATGATACCACCTCCCTTAACTGGCCGCCATTCGGCTATCCGTGGCCCCCACCACCCTCTCAATCTCTGGGGCATAGGTTGTTGAGAGGGAGGTAGTATCACATTATTTGAACTAGAGCCAAGGTATTGACGTGATGTCATGCTTCTCAGGTAACGACGAGTAAAGAGTAATAATGTCATGAAACAAAAAATAAAAAATAAATAAAAAATAAAAAGCTCCCGCGCCACCTCATCGGGAGGACCCCCACTTATTATCGCCGGCCCTATCTGGCCGGCCTCTCTCTCTCTCTCTCTCTCTCTCTCTCTCTCTATCTCTGCAGGGTTTTTTCGGTGGTTCTCCGTTGCCCCTATTTTTTGTCATTGTACCCCTACACTAGTGCGTACCATTTTGAACTTGGTCTTTTGAGAGATTTGAACTATGGTTTTTTGATTAGAATTCAGTGCTGTTATCAACTGAGCCAATGGAGAACCAATAATTAGATTACAAATAATGATACTAATTGTTGTGCAATAATAGCAAACAGATCAATAACACACTGGTAACTACACTTGTGCAATAATAGCAAACAAATCAATAACACACTGGTAACTACAAAATTACAGTCTATAATATATACGTTATCTCGACGTCAAGATCTAGAGGGACTGATAACTGCAGCAATACAGCAATGAGAACACATAATTATCAGCTATAATTACTGATACGTACATGACTGAGGTAGTTAAGGCGTAAGATGCGGGTTTTGTGTTTATTAGCAAAATTAAAATCACAGGTTCAAATCTCGCTATTACAATTTGTGGATAACTCGGCATTTCTGGTCCAATTTTAAAATGGTAAACAGTTTTGGAATTCTTGCTTCATTCCGGTCCTAATCGGTGCTGAGAATGCCGAGAATGAAGTGACTTCTCGGTACAATATAAGCATACACTCTCTCACAATACTGATACGTGGCTTAATAATTTTATCTCTTGAGTTGGGAAATCGTTGATACGTGTTATCACGAAGTGACGTCAAGATCTAGAGTGCTGATAGCGCAATAACCTGTGAACACATACCTTATCAGCTTTATTTACTAACACATACATGGCCGAGAGAGTATGTGCGTTGTATCATTCACTTTTAAAATTGTAAAATCACGGGTTCAAATCTCGTTGTTAGCAAAAGGTACACATGTCTACAATTACTCTTTACCCATAAGACATCACGTCAAGACCAGCTCACACAGTCATTGAAAGTCAAGAATAGTAGCTGCTATGCATTAACACCTAAATAGACGCAGCATCCATTGGTATACTGGCGATCAAACATGCACAACATGACGTGTAAACGCTCATCTACAAACAATAGTACACACAATGGGCTGGCCTGAAGAGTTATGGTCATGCATGCATGATGTAGGCTGTACGGCGTGACGAGAAAAAGTCCCCGGGCCATTGTATGATATGGGCAACTATGCAGATCGAAATATTGAGAAATGGAGGAGAAGCTCAGGGATCCCAACATTCCGCTCGTCATTTCCACTAACATGCCTTACGCGTTATCCGATGACTGTGATAGCGATGGACAAACTCTTCAAGTATATGAATTATTTAGAAACGGTTTGCAGTTTTGATGTGGATGCTGCTATCGAGTTGGAACACGAGCGGAAACAAGAAATAATGCAGTGATCCCTCGCCCACCTACCTCTCAATGCACGAACTACTCCCACGTATCAGCTCCTGAACATCGACCACATCTCACACATGTAGGGCAGCAATGATACTAATACATGGCCGAGGTAGTTAACGCGTTAGATCCACGTTTTTGTGTTTATTGGCAAACTAAAAATCACAGGTTCAAATCTCACTATTAGCATTTGTGGATAACTCAGCCATTTCTGGTCCAATTTTTAAAATGGTAAACAGTTTTGAAATTCTCGCTTGGAAACAAGAAATAATCCAGTGATCCTTGCCCACCAACCTCTCAATGCACGCTACTCCCACGTATCAGCTCCTGAACATCGACCACATCTCACACATGTAGCGCAGCAATGAGAACACATAGCTTATCGGCGTTACATATTAATACATGGCCGAGGTAGTTAATGCGTTGGATCCTTATGTTTATTAGCAAACTTAAAATCACAGGGTCAAATCTCACTATTATCACTTGTGGATAACTCGGCCATTTCTGGGCCGATTTTAAAATGGTAAACAGTTTTGAAATTCTCGCTTCATTCCGGGCCTGATTGGTACCAAGAACGACGAGAAGAAAGTAATTTATCGGTACAATATAAGCATACACTCTCTCACACATAGTGTCCGTCGGTATCACATGACACGATGGGCCACCCACAGGTACTGATCGCCTTGTGATCCCCAGACATAATAGGGTCTGAACGCCATTTAGAGACAAGCATCCATATCACATCAACACGACAGTCCACCCCACAGGTACTGATCACCTTGTGATCCCCACACATAATAGGGTCTGAACGCCCATTTAGAGACAAGCATCCACATCACATCGACATCACAACGACATGACGGTCCACCCCACAGGTACTGATCCCCTTGTGATCCCCACACATAATAGGGTCTGAACGCCCATTTCGAGACAAACATCCACATCACATCGACACAATGGTCCACCCCACAGGTACTGATCGCATTGTGATCACCACACATAATAGGGTCTGAATGCCCATTTAGAGACAAGCATCCGCATCACATCGACACGACGGTCCACCCCACAGGTACTGATCGCCTTGTGATCACCACACATAATAGGGTCTGAACGCCCATTTAGAGACAGGCATCCACAGGGACATACACCATGATTACGGTTGCACAGCTTCACGCTGTTGCAAAGCAATTCGGCCTTAGAGGCTACGCTAAGGCCAAGAAAGCCGACCTACTCCAGATGATTGGACAGGTCCGTGCTGAGGAGTGGCAGAAGCGACTCTCCCAGGCAATGAAGATTGGAAGGTTTCCAGTGCATACCAAAGATGATCCTTGGAATCCCCACAAGAAAGCGCAGCAGATGCGTGACCATCCACTGGAGCACTTACCTCTCCTACGCAGGATCACTAACCGAGTGATGAGGGGGCCGAGGTCTGAACCCTTAGCCCGGAGCATGAGGTGAGAAGGCAAACACATTCTCGACCAGCGTCTCGGCGAAAGGGAGACAGAGGATAGAGGATGCGAGTCAGTACGCTGGACATTCTTCAGAGGTCTAGAAGGAGACCTCACAGGTCAGATCATGCAAAAGATCCAGCAGACTGTCCAGAATCCCTTCTACGTCTGCTACACCCATAGCTATCGCATTCGACACATCGAAGACGGTAGGATGATGCTCTTCCACAAGAATGCTCCAGGGAGCCCGTGGCTGAACACGATAGGAGCAGCTCAGGTCTGGGTGGCAGCAAGAGAGCAAGACCGCCTCGACCCAGACAATATCGATCGACCCAACACCAAGTGGCCATTCGTTCGATCAATCAACTTTGAGGTCAGGGCTGTCATCTACCCCAACCTCGGCTTGGGACAGGCCCCCTCCCAGACTTGCTACAGCAGAAGAAGAGTATGACTGCCCTCGACACCTACAAGGACAACATGTGTCTCTGGAGATGTCTAGCAGTCCACTGAGGAGCGAGAGCTGATAGAAGTACAGCTCCTGCACGAGAGCTTGCCACACAGTTTTACGGCATGACAGCGACATTACCTGATGTCCCAAAGACCTCGCTGGATCAGCTGGACAAGATCGGGATTGGTGTGTATGAACCAACCGAAGAGGGCACCTGGCACTTGCTCAGGGAAGCGGCTCACTCCCGTGACACCATGACCATCGGAGTGTGGGAGCACCACGCCTTCTACATCAAGAGCATATCCAAGCTGGTACATATACTAGTCTGCAGTCACTGTCAGCAGAGGTTTACACAGGCATGCCATCTTCAATGCCACATTGATCGTTTTACAGGCAGCAAAACAACACTCGTGTGTCTTGGCGAGAAGGTTGAGGCACCACAGTCTGCGTATGAGAAAGCCTTCTATCCACCCCTACCATCCAGTTCAGTGGCTACTCGTTGGATCTAGTATGAGTCGAGAAACAAAGGCGTACACATACACCATGTAGAGTGTGGGCACGGTGGAGAGTGTTGGATTGAGGGTGCTCCCGTAGACGGTTATGATCCGACCACCAACACCGTTTACCAGTTCCATGGCTGTCACGGGCATGGGTGCCCACAACACCAGCGAGGTGAGGATGCCGAACAAAGATACCGCAAGACAGTCCTGCAAGAGGAGAAACTGAGATCATCTGGATGCACACTTGTGGTACAGTGGGAGTGCTGTATACAACGCTGTCCATGCGTCCCTAAACGAGTTCGGACTGTCCCATATCCACACTTCATAGTTTATTACTTTGAAGCACTCCTAGATGGTATAAAGACTCATCCTACGGAGACTCTCACGATCAATGAGTGGTGTGACCAAGTGCCTGTACTGGGGTTCAGCATTTAGCGGTATGACCTGAACCTCATCAAGAAGTACTTTGTCGATGAGCTGACTGACAGTACAGGTGCAGTGAAAGTCGCCAAGAAGGCTAGTCAGACCATGTTCCTCATAACACCTGAGCTACAGTTTCTCGATGTACTGAACTACCTCGGCCCAGGAGTCTCGTACGAGGTAAGGGTCAAAGCTTATGGGTGTACACAGCAGAAGAGCTGGCTCACATATGAATGGTTTGACACACATGAGAAGCTCAACGATCCATGGCTTCCTGACTACTCAGCATGGACATCTAAGCTCAAGAGTGGCTACCTCTTGACGTGAACAGAGTGAGAACAATGTAACCAGACATTCAGTGAGCACGGAATGCGGAGATTCGCTGACTGGTTGCGATACTACAACAACCTGGACGTCAGTCCATTCATTGAAGCCCTAGAGCGGATGCGGGAGTTCTACACAGAACGAGAAATAGACATCCTCAAAGACGCGATGTCTCTCCCCGGTGTGTTACTGCAGTACCTCCTACGTGGAACCGCTCAGCACATGCTGGATGTTAGCCTCTACTCTCTGGGCATGGAGGTCTACGAGATGTTGAATGACGCGGTTGTTGGAGGGCCCAGCATCGTGTTCACCAGATACCATGAGGCAGGTGTGACACGCATCCGCCAGAGTGAGCAGGTCTGCCAACGTCTACTTGGCTATGACGCAAATGCTCTGTACCTGTCAATGTTGGTCAAAGAGATGCCCTGTGGTAAGGGCACAGTGCGCCGTTGGTCCGGTGCCAGTCGTGTAGCCAGCTTTAAGGAGGAGCTCCTAGCAGACCGCTGGTTTGGATTTGCTGAGGTGGATATAGAGGTCCCTAAGGCTCTGTGGGCAAAGTTCGAGGAAATGCCTCCTCTCTTCTATGACCGTGAGATCCCGGTAGAGGCAATCTCTTCTGAGATGCTGGCATATCTAGAGCGTACAGGGTGGAAGCGACCCACCACCCAGAAGCTGGTCGGTTCCCTCTCTGGTAAAAGTTGGCTTCTGGCTGCTGCATGCATCGACACTCAAGTGGTATATAACCCATGGCTTGGAGATCACTGCTGTATACCACACCATAGACAATAAGGCCAAGCACCCATTAGAGTGGTTTGTGGAGAATGTTACGGAGGCCCACCGCTCGGGAGATGTAGATAAGAGCAAAGCGCTCTTGGAAGATCTCTTCAAACTCCTCGGCAACAGTGCCTACGGGAAGCTCATCGAGGCCCTAGAACGCCATAGAAACACCAGCTTCAGGAACGATGAACGTGTGGTAGACAAGGCCCTGCGTAGTGCATGGTTCGAAGATCTCAAGCAGATCGGTGAGTCATACGAGCTCCAGAGTCGCAAGCCGAGAATCACTATTCGAAGGCCCTTCCAGGTTTATGAGCTTGCGAAGCTGCGAATGCTGGAGTTCTACTACGACTTCCTCTATCGCTACATAGCTCATGACAGCTTTGAGTACCTGCAGATGGACACTGACTCTGCGTATATCGCTATAGCAGGCTCAAACCTTGACGACGTCATTCGTCCTGAGATGCGGGCAGAGTACGAGGCTCATAAGCGGGACTGGCAGCTTGGGACAAATAGTCTGGATGGACTCCGGGACTGGTCAAGCTCGAGTTCGAAGGCTCTTGTGGCATCGTCTCTGCTCCAAATGCTACTACATGAAGAGCGCAGCTGCAAGTAAGTGCTCAGCTAAGGGAATGTCAAAGCGGCAGAATGAGGTCTCTTGGCAGAGGTTCTGCAGTGCCCTACATGGCGGGGTGGACAGAGATAAAAACATAGGCCTACGCATGCGCGACCAGGGTATGGTGACGTATGCGCAGGATATGATAAGTGCCACGTGCTGCCAGATGGGGTCCATACAGAGCCCACCGAGTATCATGTTAGCACCCTAGGTGGTGGTAGCTGTGTGTCCTCAGGGACTAGCTTCAGCTCTTCTCGACACATGGTCGCCTAGGCACTCCGTGCTGGCGTGCCAGGTAGTCCAGTGTAGGCTGCCCCTCCGCCTCCACATACCTGTCAAGCCTGTGAACATCTATCGACCAGTTAGGATCTGTTGCACACAGTCGACCACCTTCCAGCTCAGCAGGCTCATACATGTACCGAACCAGAGCATCAGGTGGTAGGCACTCCTCTCCCTTGTTCGCTCCTCTAGAGCTGTGACCAGCAGAGTGTCTGATAGCCACTACCGGTTTCTTCCCGATTAGCCTAGTAACCTCGGCATTGGATCGCTCCACCACAGCAGGCAGCCCTCTCACCCATACTCTAGAATGTTCACTCAGCGCGGCCATTTCCTGGGCGTATTGGTGTGGGAACAGTCAATCTGCCAGTGTCCGATTCCACCGCTCAATGATAGCCTGGGCATGGTGATGCCCTACCTCGCTTCGCCTAACTGCCACACCGTGTTTCCGTATGAGGGCTGCAGTTTCCCCTCTAAACTCCCTATCCTCATCCACCTGCACAAATTACGGCCACTGGAGGGGATTTTCCGAAGCCTCGTAGACACACTGGAATGCTTGGGCCACCTGGCCAGCTGACTTGTCTTTGAGCAGTACTGCCACCTTGTACCTGCTGGTGACATCGACGATGGTGAGGGCATACTTCAAGGTCTTACAACCAACCGAGTCATGTGGAAGGAATAGAACATCTGCCTGGTGAACTATGTACCCTCGAAATGGGCATGCCTGATGTGCCATGGACGAGGTCTGTATATCTGCCACATCGCCTGGTGGCTGAGCCACTGGCTAACTGTCTCCAATGTGAAGTTGTGGCCCTTGCGACGTGCAGCCTCGAGTAGTTGAGGGGGGCTCATGGTAATATCCACCAGGCTGATAGTGGAGTTCCTCAAGAAAGACACTTGATTTCATCACTGACGTCCACTCCCGTCCTGTTACGCACATCCTGGGTGATTTTATCACTGATGTCCACTCCCGTTCTGTCACGCACGGCCTGGGCGAACTCTAAGCAGACGAACAGACAGCCGTCATTCATTTGACTGTCATTGAAGACCTCCTCAAATACCTCCATACACCGGCGTCTAGTCTCTGCTGGATCCTCACTGAACGGTAGTTTATCGATTAACCCTCAGAAGTTAAGTATCTTGACGAGATCGTGCACAGACGCCATCCTTATATAGCATGGCTCAAATGTTCGGCGGCCCAGATGGCCGCGAGTGCTATGGCAACGTATGGTAGCCAAGGGCCTGCGACGCCAAGGAACGTACCTACTCCTGTGGCGATGGCTGGTATGGCTGCAAAATCTTCTCCACCCCATGGAGAGCATTATTGGCGATCTTGCGGACCGTCTCGCCAGCCTTCATTGTGATCAGAGTGATCAGAGCCCCAGCGGCCCGATAGAACCTTTTACGTAAGTGCGATAGATTCCTTTCGCTCTGTGTACTAGCTTGCAGGATTCAGGTTCTACATCATCATACTCACCCGCAGTCTCCGCTACACCGTAGTCGTCTGCATCATACTCATCCTCATCATAGTTCTCCTGAAGTATAGCAACTGCGCATTGTGGCAGATGTCCAGTGAGATCTCGCGGGTGTACTTCTGAAAGAGGATGAAGACAGTTATCTTTGTGTGCCGGATGCACCTGGCGATGTTGCTGAGGTAGGTGACTGTCTTCTGGTCCATTGCAGGGTCATCAAAAACTAGAACGAGTGGTTCTGTCAGTCGGGCTGCCAGCAGCTTCTCCATCAGTGCTTGCAGGTTCTGCGTCTTGGTGATTGGGCCATTGTACCATTGATCATTACTGTCAACCGCCTCAGTGGCGGAGTCAGACATCAGAAAGATGTATTGAGAGTGTAGATGTTCAGCCAGGAGAGCCTGCAGCAAGATGTTTCCCAGTGTCCTGATGGGGCAATGATCAGCTCCACCTGCCCAGCATCAGCCGGCCTACTGTCGAATAGTACAGACATGTGAGCGGGGGATGGTTAGCACTTGGCTGGTGGTAGCCTCGTCTATATCTGGGAGACTAAACAGCAGTACTTCCTGCACCAGCTCTTTCACCTGCAGAGCTGGGAATCCTGCACCTCCGGCGGATACGAAGGATGCGATGGAGGCATCAAGCATGAAATCCCAGCAGCAGCTGACAAGATAGCGTAGAGGGCCTGTGTCAGCACCCACAGTGTCTAGTACATCCAGTATCTGTATGATACATGCACGGGACGCTATGACTATCCTGTGGTCTTAAACGGCAAATCAAAGAACCCAGACTTCTTCACCTCTGGTAGCTGGAGGCTGGCGGTAGCACCTGTTTTGCCGTCGACAGTAATATGGCTCAGGCCAAGGGTGCCTACCTTGAGACTCTCTCCATCCTGTTGGAATGAGCTCCATGGTTTCAGGAGATCCTTAACCAGATCTTGTGCATAGGACTCAGACATAACCATGATGGCACCAGCCTCATCGACTCCGAGCATACCTCGCATCGTGGCCCTGTCTTTGATGCCCATCCCCTTGTATACAGTCTTGGCCTTGTTAATGGCCGATTGTCCTACCGTATCAGTGTTCCCGATGAGATCTCAGGCTGGGATGGTACCTCGGATCTCCCGTGGGTCTCCCTTCTTATCGAAGTCTAGGAAGGAGATAGGGGCAACAGTGTCCTCTGAACCGAGGCATGCCTCGCCCAAGTGAGCAAGATCGCCTAGCTTTCTAGGTCTGTGAGTGACAGAGTCATAGTGCTATATACACGGCTTAAACCTACTAGTCATATCCCCAGTGAAATAGTTGGACATAAGAAGACCACACAGTCGGCCAAGGGAATAGGTAACAGTGCTCAGGGTACTGGCCCTCTCTGCAGGGGCATGCCTTGTGGGCGGTCCACCATTCCCGGGCACTGGCGATCCTCAGTCCACGTGCTCGACTATGGGCTACACACCGGCCTCTGGCACGCCATGCCTCATATGCTGCAGGGGTCTCGTGATCCATCTCTCACTATTCAGAGGGGTTAAATGTAGGCGACGATGATCTCAGCCATTGCACTCATTGCTAGCCCAAGCACCACAGCCTCCATTGGTGTAACACGTTCACCCATGATCTTGGTGGTAATAGTGTAGGAGGCACGACTGATGGCGATCTTTGGGATGGGGAGAGCTATATGAGTGTCAGGGTCGGAACGACTGTATGGCCTGTACTACGCGTAGGTGCGTTGATATCAGTGTTGAAGCCGAAGTGGACACCCGGGGAACTCCCCTCGACTATCATGTTGTTATAGCCCCTGACTTGGCGGTCCTCGATGTTCACGATCATGTTGCTCAGAATCAACCATAGGTGTGGTGTAATAGCAAAGTCAAGTTTGCGACGGGCTTTCTGCAACCCCTGCTGGAACTTAGCAATAAGACTGCTGGGATCTGCCACGATGATCATATCTTCAACGAGCCTGATGAACATGGCCTGGACCTCTGCTCTGCTGACACCATCTATGGAATGACACAGCTTGGTCTGTGCTGTAAGGAGGCAGTAGCACAGTGCTTTCAGGGACTGGTTGATCCGAACAATCCCTGCCGGTGTGAGGCCTGAGGTGGTGTGTGGGACAAAGTACTTCCACACATCTGGATAGTCCTGCCGCAAGCCAGTGATGTGCATATTTTGCACCAGCGCTCCAGGATTGGAGTCTAGATTGAACGAGATTGTTGCTGCCTTCTGGTGGCCTACTCATCGGGGTGTTCTATAGGGGAATCCTGAGTAGTCACGTCTCGGGTCACTGTACATAACCCCTAGGCCACTGTTGTCACCACCAAGCCACCGATAGTCTGGGTGAGCGCTGAACTCTCTCTGTAGTCTGCTGGCCGCTGAGACGCTATGACTATTGAGCTGTGGGTCGAAGTCGTTTGTATCAGGGAGGCTTGCACCCAGCTCATGGAGGATTCGTTGCACCATGAAGTACACGTGAAATCTGAGACAGCTGGCGATGAGCACAGATTCAGGAGTATCAGAATAGGAGTGAAGCAGGGTGGAACTTACTCCACAACCTGCCGTGGCACACCACACGGCAAAGCTCAGCTGCTGATTCCAGTATGAGAGGCTTGGAGCAGTCATCCACGTATGAGTTTGCTCCAAATCCTTGATGGTGATTGGGCGGTTGGTCAGCGGTCATGGGTTAATGGAGAAGCTGGTTCAGGACCGCCCATCTACTGTGATGGAGAATGGTGTTACCTCTGGTATATCATCCAGTAGACCTCTCAGGCCAGTCAAGGGTGTACCCAGGAGGGGCGGTCGGCTCCGGATGACGGTCGTGAGGTTCAGTGGGAGGACCATCTATACTGGTGTTTTTAAAGCTACCATACAGGCAGCACACTATTTGTAGTCGTCTCGACTCCAGAGACCGGCGAGGTGACCTCGCCATAACATCTCGTTTTATAGCTCCTCCATATCAACCCGCCTGCTGGAGCCTTTGAGGTATTGCTGTCCCACTTTAGATTTCTCCCTGCGGTACAGGGCTTGGACCGTCAATATATGGTGGTACTCTTCACCAGTGACCTGGCCATCCTCGGTAGCTTTGCTGACAGACTCATCGATAGTCTGTAGCATACTCTGTGCCAGTGTCACGTACTTAACATGCTTCTCCAGCCTCCTTGTGATCTGCCGCTGCTCCACCCCCAAGCCAGTGGCCAAGACAGTGGTGGCTAGTATCACGCCACCCAGCGGGTTGGCGACGAGGGCACTCACCCCTGTAGCGAGAGTGGCCACAGCTGCCACACCAGCACTGGCTCCAATCACACCTGCAGCAGTGGTTGTACGTGCGAGGACGTTGTATGCCATCTTATGTCGCCTGCGCGTTCTGCTGTACTTTTCTGCCTCATGGACGAGATTCTGCCTGATGGTATCTATCTGCTGGAGTCACCAGCCATGGATGGTACCGCCCTCATCAGCAGTCAGGGAGGGGTATAGTTCTGGTTGCTTCCGCCACTCTGATTTTGCCATGGTATATCTGGAGGCTTAAACAGGCATCACCTGCAGAATCTGCTCATGAGTCATAGAAGGGTTCATTTTGGAGAGCCTGGTGAACCGTACCAGCTTGCGGGTGTTGAGACAGACGTCTCTTAGACAGCGGTCATCCAGCACTATGTCAGGTGCCAGTAGCTTTCTGAGACATGACATCTGTGGAACTTCACCTTATCACCAAGATAGTAGGTCCGCCGCTGGATGGCTTTCTTGGTCTTACAATTCTGTGCCATCTCCTCTTCCCACTGTATGACCTCTGGCTCATCCTCGCCTGAGAAGACACTGGGCTCATCCTCATCTGTGAAGACATCTGGCTCATCGTCGTATGTGAAGATATCTGGCTCATCGCCATCTGTCAAAACCCCTGCGTCCCACTTACTCTTCTACAGGTCCTGCTAGTATTTGGAAGCTTCACTGTTCCTTCGCCTACTTGCAATGCTCACGTTCTGTTAACACCAGCTCTCCCGCTGTGGTCGCTCGCCTTCTTGTTGCAGTGTGAGCATCTGTTCGTTTTGTGCAGGGGTCATGAAGGGGCAACTCTCTTTCATCATCTTGGCAAAGGTCAGATAATGCTGGTATGATATCATGTTGTCGTCAGCTCAATGAGTAATAAGAGTGTAAACTATAAATGGGCGTCCGATATCCTATCCATGCTGGCATACATGTTAATGGAGGGGCTGTCACACATGTGATTTACAGGTGTGAACAGGTTAGGACTGATAGCTTTCCATAGGTTGCTGTTGGCACGTGGGAGATACTCTATCATGTCCCGGCCGACGTCTACCAGTGAGCTGCTGTGTGCCTGCCCAGAGGCTGATGTAGCACATTGGCGTGTATGTATGTTGTGCCCCACTGGGGCACCTCGAAGAGGACCCATTCTACACGGTACTGAACCACCCCTCTCCCCTCTAGCGAGGGTGAGATTACGTTCTCACCACTGGAGAGAAGCAGTCGGACAATCGGCATGGTTATATGTCTTGTTTAAAACCCTCCTATAGCGTGCTATGGAACCCATATTTGCTCACTCGACTGGTCTTGTTGACCTGGCAGATGTGTATGCAGTTGATGCTGCCAAGGTAGAAGAGAGTGATGGTAAGTCATTCGCCCTACAGTACGAAGCAAGCTCAAAGGCATTCTCCCTCCACCCCATTGGTGGTGATGGGGTGGAGCTGCTCACAGACCTCAAGGAGGTGACGAATGGGCACCATGGTCGCAACATAGATGGCCACAATATCGTGTTTCGGTACGATTTCCCAAAGCGGAAGTACATCCTCGAGCAGTTGAATGGGATCTCGGATACAGAGGTGGCAGACATCAACACCCTAAATAGTGACATCAGCTTTCATCTGGTCAAACCCTATTCGAACGGTGCCCCGCCGATGGCCCTTCATGGCCTGCTATTGACCCTGGCAAAAAACCTGCTGTTCATATTTGAGAAGAATGAAGTGTGGTACCGCGCTGGACATGGGGGTGACTGGCAAACATGGTTGCCCCTATATAGGCCTCCCACAGTCATTGACATAGATGTTAGTCCCCTCTCCACTGTTGTGAAAAAGGATGGGACAGTTCGAAAGCTCTACAATCGGGGATCATCCTTCCTCACCTACATAGGTGAAGGTGTCTCCCTGACGAGGGTGGGTCACCGGATCGGGGTTACAGGTGGAAAGCTCTTGCTGCGTCATCCTTTCGATGGAACAGAAGAAGCTGTTAACCTCCAGGAGGGCACCCTATGGGTAGATGGTGTGTCACATGTCACCAAATCCGAGGGTGCTGTTAAACTGCTTCACCAAGTCAGACTCATTAGCCCACAAACGACTCATACAATCCTAGAGCTACGTTTCTTAGCCGGCAGCAAACTGAAGCAAGTAAGCCCCTGCCCCTGAGGGGATGAAGATCACTATCGAACCGGATGGAGCAGCGCTTGATCTGGCACAGATATTTCTCGAGGGATTCACTCTGTTAAGTTTAACTCTTCATATATAGCCATGATTCTCATCATACTGCTCGTGCTGACGTCTACAGCAGTGGCACAGGGCGGTGAGACTGCCATGATATTGGATGCCAAGTGGGCCCACTTCCGGGATGCCCCTCAGTACAATCCTTGGGTTACCCCTGTGGAGAAACATTTACGACCGCTTTCACCCACGTGATGAGATCGAGTCTGTCTGCCACTTCTATGGTGTGGAGAGGGTAGGACGTGGTTGTCTGCTGGGGACACCTGCTCAGCACCAGATTCTCTGCATAACATGTGAACATGCCAGAGTCTGCCGTGCCGCAAATGCTAAGCACTTTAGCATCCTGCCACGTGAGAGTTGTCACGGTAGATGGAAGACACTATGGGTGGCCCCATCATGTCGATGCGACTCTGGCAGAGACTACGTGTTTGTCTGAGCTTACACAGAGGCCAGCGACTAGCCGGTATCCTGAGGAGGTTCTCCTGGACATGTGGGGTCCGGGAGAACACCATCTAGAGGCATACACCACCCACGATCACATGTCTCAACAACCTATTCCCCAGGGATTGAGAGGGCGGTGGGGGGTCACGGATCGCCGAACGGCGGCCAGTTGAGGGAGGTGGTATCATTTTAACCCCGATACTACTACTTGCTGTGTGTGCGTGTCCTGTAGAAGTGAGGATGTTCGCATCATTTAGCTCATTGATGGGGTGCAGTTGAAGATGAGAGCTTTTCTCTCACTCGAGGAGATTCTCGATATGTAGAGCTGTCATGGTAAGAGTTTGAAGGCTCCCGTGCTCCAAAAGAAATAGTTTTCCTTGAGTGCCGCTTCTCCACATAAAGCATCAATGAAAGTGTCTAAATAGAGGTGAGTGACTCCTTCATGGTTTTTGTTGGGGTAGGCTCTGGGGATGAGGCATCGGATGTGGCTAGCTAATTCAGGCAGAGTTTCTTCCGCACGTCTTCTTAGGATTTTCAATTGAAGACAGCTCATCTCTCCCAATGCTGTATCTCCGAACCTCTCTGAAAGAGTGCTTTCCAACTCTGTGTATGTGGGTGTGAGGTCTGTCCCCATATCTGCCAGTACCTGCAGGACTTTCCCTGACAGTTTTGCGGCCAGATACTCCCCCATCTGTTGATCCGTCCCCTGTATGTACAGCTTATGATTTCAAACTGATACCGGTAATTGGCCCAGTCAAGCTTCCCACTGAATTCAGGTGGGAGGATGACTCGGCCGGTGCCGTGATAAGGTACAATGGGTGCGAATCCAGGTGGGGGCAGGGGAGAGAATGGTGTGAATGCTGATGAAGGTTGGTGGGGTGAACGCGGCTCCGCATTTGCTGGCTCCTCTGCACATGAGTGGGTGGGGCAGGTGGGCGGCGGGGATTCCCATCTGTGAGGGTCCATGGGATGGGTTGGTACGGATGAATCTGGGAGCTTCCGCGTTGGTATAGGATGATGCACTGGTGGTCGTGTATTGTGCATTCGTCGAGGTGGGTCCATAGGACGTTGCTAAGTTCTCCCTTGGTATGGCGGAGGTCCAGGGGAATGACGAGGCTGCTGAGTGTGGTGGGTGTTGGGACCACTTCTGGGATATGATGGCCGTGGTGCTCCTACATTCCTATCTCCAAACTGAGGTACTGATGGGTAGCAGGGAGATGAGGTTCGTGTCGGTGGAGATGTGGGATACAACCCATGATTGGCGGGACATTTGTCACCGTAAAGTTGACACGGTGAACCAAATGGGTGTGTAGGTTGTATAGTGTGCCCCGATGGTGGACTTCTCTGCTGCTGGACTGGAATCATCACTGTACGATACATGTGCCATGATTTTAGCATCAACTGCAACAGTTGAGCCAGGACAAGAGGAACTCATATGGGCTACTACACCACAGTTAGGAAATAACACACATAGCCATGCTGGAACCCAACGCTGAATATATGATTGCCTCCCAATGCGCAAGTCCACAGATGATAGTGGACACCAGCAACAAAAAACATACACCCTGGTGGATATGCACTGGAACAGCCGATCCTATAACGCTTGTCCCTGGCATTCGCTGCGGCCATATGGTGGACGTGATTTCCCTGGAAACAGCTCCCAACACAGCTAGAGCAACAACAGCTTCTGGCGACAACATACAGAAACCCCTGCATGACCTATATTTGTGTGCCACAGTTGGACTGACGCAATCCCACAAACGTGATGTATGACAGATCCTGTTCAAATACCTGGAGAGTTTTTCCACAGGGGATATGGACCTGGGACAAACTCACCTCGTGCGTCACTCCATCGACACCGGGAACAATCGACCTGTGCGGCAGCCGGCACGTCGTCTTCCCATACATAAAGAGACAGAGGCATATCAACAAGTGAATGACATGTTGTGGATGGGCATCATAGAGCCCTCAGTATCCCCCTGGGCTGGTCCCATTGTACTTGCAGGCAAGAAGAACGGATCTTTGCGGTTCTGTATCAACTACCGCCACCTTAATGATCTGAGCATCAAGGATGCGTATCCATTACCTCGGATAGATCAGGCATTAGGTTCATTGTTCAGAGCCAGATGGCCCTGTACCCTTGACCTGGCAAGTGGTTACTGGCACCGTCCTGGCAAGTTGCATGGAAATGCCGATGCCCTGGGAGCGAGTGACCATTGATGTGCTCGGTCCCTTGAATATGACGGATGCTGGAAATAAATACATCCTCGTATTACAAGATTACTTCACGAAGTGGGTAGAACCATTTGCTTTGCCGGACCAAGAGGCATTCACAGTGGCAGAAGTTCTGTCAAACAATGTATTCTGTAGACCCAAGCCTTGACACTATCCAATATCAATGGCCAATTGTCTAACGCGGTCATGTAATTGTTTTAGAATGCCCTATGAGTTACATTACAACCAAGGTAGTAATTTTTTAAAGCCGGTTGCTTTCTGAGCTCTGCAAATTATTCCATATAGTCAAAACATGCACCACACCTTATCATCCGCGAAGGTTGTTCCATCAACCTCTTCCCATTCCCACACACTTCATGCTATTAACCCAATCATAGAGTTGCCACAGGTGGAGGCCGAGGCTGTCCCAACCTATGCCTCTTGCGGGGTGGAACATATAATATGTAGCACGGAAGTGAAGAGGCTTGATGAGGCCTTGGCCTGTTATGGAGAAAAGGAAAACTGCACAGTTCGGAGCACCCCCTGTCCAAGACACAAAACCGCCAAACCATCCCCTCTCCAAGTTACGTCCCTGATACCACCCCACTCCAGTTGGCGTCCCTAATTTCCGCACCGAGCTCGGACATCAGACGCCCCAATCCTTCTCACACTACACTCGTCGTTTGTTGACTGTCCATCGTCAGATATGAGAGAGACTACTGTTTCAGATGACGGAGCCTCGCTCACCACAGCCATTCCCATGGGTGTTGGTGGACGGGGAGGCAGCCTGTTCAGTAGACTCTCGGCTCGATTTTTCCCGGTACCTAAAAACTATGACCAGGTACCAACTGTCGTGTAATGGGAGATGTCCATCCCTCATCCGAGGCCCCCACCCCCAAACCCCCCTCCACAACCGCCTCATCACCCCACGCCCCATGAGTGGTTAGAACATCACATAAAGACACAAAACGACAGAAGCCACAGAACCACACTTGCCCTCAAAGCTGGATACGTCAATTATTTAATGTGCGAACTCTACATACATGACTGGTTATAGGAGATATAACGTAACCATTCTGTACCCCCATTACAACGAACAGCTTATTCGTCACCAAATAGGTACATCATCAACAATATATCAGCATGCACCTAACTTATGTAACAGAAAAAGTTAGACACATTTTCCTCAACATTCCCTACTGCACTAATGTGGTGAGCTCATCACCCTCCACAAATCCTACTTTTCCGCATAGCAACGGACCTGGCATTCCCCAGCTTGGAAACCTGGATACACCCACCTCGCAATACACCCGCATCACGCAGCAACCCCTACTTCCCTGCAACAGAATGCTTTCATCCACAGCACAAGTCAACATTTTCCGCAAGCAACCTCCCATCTCGGTTTACGGAAAACTGATCATATGGTGAGGAAAGCATCATAACTACCAACAATCCGTGCCGCCAGGACACCCCCACCCCTCGGAAGCGACACACCTCAGCTAAAAGACAGATACTTCCACTACACATAAATACAGATTTCTTTTTATTGAGAGAGCCAGATGACTGCAGTTTGTCGTCGGTAGCTAGTACGAGATAGCACAGAAAGTGAATTTCGATAATGGTCTGATTCAAGTTACGACAACCCCCGTCTTGGTTATCCCCACTCTAAGTACTTCTGTCCCCTCTTTTTAAGACTCGACCATTACAGCGAGAATACATTCAATGTCCAATAAAGTTATCATCGCAAACACCGCAGAGCCCCTCCCCCAACTTCAGTAAAACGTTGACATCTCACAACAGCGCCAGATTCATCCAAAGAAAACCAGCGACGCCTCTCTACAGACAACATCAACATGACAGAAACACAGACACTCAGGGTGACTGTTTCACAATCTCCCTACGACGGAATTGTAATTATTTAAACTGTGGCATGCATTTTCCAAGTTGTACTGTAATAATTAATTTTGTGTCCAGGTGTGGTGAGACTAGTCCTACCCATCGAGGAGAATGCTTGGCAGTCTGCCCACCCTGTAAATACATTCCTACTTGGCGGGGTCAGTATACTTGATGCCAGCAAGAAATGGATATGTTTAAACCAAACAATGGATTATAGACAGCTAAACTGTTATAATCTTGATTGGGGACTAACATGTTCCACCCCGACTACAAATCATTAATGCGTGGGCTGGCGAGGCAGCATCAAAACTTGAACAGTTTAAAACACAAGAGAAGTTTAAAAAACTCTCTTACCTACAAGCTCCGCTCAACAATCAACAAGAGCTGGAATAATATATACTATACATGGAAAGGAAGGAGTGCGCTGATAAAAACCACGCCCAAATAGGGACGCTGTTCTAAGGAACAGATATTTAGGAAGACATGTTTTAACCTTTTCGCACTAATTTACAAGAATCTTCAATGCTAATAGCAATGGCCATGCCTAGTCCGATCAACCACGCGCTTTCAAATCAAGAAACCATGTGATCATCAACACTGTTTTCCAGTAAATTAGATCAAAAGACTATAAACGCACGAATCGCCCTCCACGTAGCTACCACGTGTGATAGAGGAGGCGAGTGGTGATGGGTCAGGGTCACAGACCGCTGACGTAATCATGCTTTCCCCACTCCTTGAACAGGAACGTTTATAATTATCTAACTTGGAAACCTACTCACTCTAATTAAAAGGTGAGCATCCACATGAATAAGTAGTTCCCGATTTAAATGTTGATCGGTGGCCCGATTTTCCATCACATGTAGACATAAGGGATTCTCCTTTATTCATATAATTATATTTGCCTTTTAATTACGAAGGGAATATTAAATCTGACTCCAGGAAAATAAAATTGGCAGAGCCTTTTACGGGCCTGACCGATTCAACCCGAACTTTTCGGGTGTCGTCATCCACCCTCATGTGACGTCACCAAAAACTATAAAAGGAGGAGATCGCACATGGAAAATTCATCTTCCCTTCAAACTCAACACTGGGGAAGATCGGGCATTAGGCGACTTTCGTTTTCCAAACCAAATTCTGCTAAATCTTTATCTTACTACTTTAATTGACCCTTCAAGTTATGAAGAAACATAAAAATAGGTTAGGTTAGGTGTGTTACGGTTCTTCACGTAACAACAATGCGGAAATAAAGATGTCTCTTGCAGAAGATCTGGCTTTGTCTGACAGTTCGATAGAAAAAACTCAGAAAATAACGGTGAATAAATTTCCTTGTACTTCATTATTATATAACGGACAGCTGTGTAAATGTGGATTTTCCCCGCAACTTGGATTTGACATTACATATCAACTGAGACCATCTTCTTCAACGCGCATCTTGTTCAGATTGCAAATACTTGTTTTCGGCAACATGGTACAGAGTGACTCACGCCTCCGCGTCTAAGCATCATGTTCTCGTGGCTAACCTTCAACCCGGGGAGCAGGACGAGCCTATTGACATTACAGCTCCAAGGTTTGAAGCTCATATACCGCATGAAGCAATTCCTATCGGAAGAATGGCCAAAATGAAATGAACGAAGAGAGGCCAACCTACTCCTCCATGTTCCGTCACCACTGCAATGACAATACAAGCAATCATTTCAGAAGTTGCCACTACAGCAGCAGACACCACACCAGGGACCACTAATCTAATAACACCGGCAGCACCCTCAGTTCTGACTACATTAACAGCTACCGTCACTCAACCAGCAACAGTTGTGAAAGTCTACAGATAGTGACTGTGCCTAGGCTTTCTTTAACTTTGCAAAACATTTCCGACAGTTCCACGTCTCCGTCAGTTTTAACGATCGATGAGGGAAGCTCCCAAGGAAAAAGTATGATGACAACACCATCGTGCAACACTACTTCCACCATAGTCACCACGTCAACACCCGCAACCAGCACTCATCACACCGCATCCATAGATCCCGCTATCCATAAGGCCACTACACTGGATAAAGTGTCCTTGGGGAAATTATGCATCGCGCACCAACCAGACATCCGAGCAGTTCCGCATACATCTGCCAGCAGACTTATTCAGGCTGCCAAGATCCGGAAACTCACCACCAGCACCACTTCATCACGCCTCATCACTACATTCCGAAAATAGAAATCCACGCCAGCTCCCATCACAACCACCATGATGACAGCAACCACCATGGCCGACCGGACACCCAGCACCACCTCAGCTTATCACATCACACCAACGTCAACACCTCATGTGCTAGACAGAACTTTTCCAAATCTATCCGCTACCTCCTCTGACAGCAGTGCGGAAGATGTCACTGAAAGTATCTCAGCATCTCGACTCCACCACATCCTGCGTATGTAGGTCGCGGTACCCAAACCCATTGGGGTAACTTTTCAGCCAATACCTAAGGCCATTACTGTCGCGGATTAAGCAGAATGTTTATTAAGTTGTGTGGAAAAGTGAATTATGCTTATTATGTTTATTTTTGAAATACTATTCTTATTATTATTAAGAGTTTTTAAATTTGAAACCCCGTCCCTAGAGTGACCACGGCCATCCTACACATCTATGCTAATTATCACTTAGCCGTGTCTCACCAATAATCGCTGTGGACCCTATGTTGCAATCACACAATATATGGTGTAAGTACGCACCATACCGCGGCGAACATGTCATTATCCCGATCATGCCGTCCTAGCTATTGCTGGGGCCGCCTGATGGCTGTCTAATGTTTTAAGAACATTATTATTATTAACATATTATTTTTCTTATTAATGGACTGCACTGTATGCATTTCCTCATATGTCGACATGCATACGTAATTTATTGCTTTAAAAGTTGTGATATGTATATAAATATATATATCTTTATTTTTATATTTTTATATAATAACTTGATTCTGGTACGTTGGAGCTTGGGCGGTCTCGACGGAAAATTAATTATCCATCACCCAAGAGAACGCCCATGTGAGCTATTGTATTAGCTATAATCAAAGTAATAAAACAAATAAAAGAGCATGCACCGCAGCATGAAACAAAAAAAAAAGAAGAAAAAAAGGGCCAAAAATCAAAATCGAGAATATTTCACTCTCCGCGAACTCTTTCACACGCCTATGTGCCTTCTCTGATAATCTACACATCTCTCGCATCACTACTCCTCTCGCCAACACGCCTACTCGAGAAGTCTATGGTTCTTGCCTAGCGTGTGCCCTGTATGTTCGATCCACGATGGTTGTATCGTTCGTCACTGGTGCCAAACTAGGAGGGGGGTGGTGTAGCATGGATCGATCGGTCAGGTACAAACCGTCCCAACTAGTCTGGGTACGGGATGTCCAGGCCGGATACATTCCAACCACGCACCCTGGATAGGATGATACACATGTGTAGAGCCAATTAAGAGAGGATCTCAAAATGACTAAGTCGTAAAATCGCGTAGCATGGATGCGCGGGCGTCAGAGATTGCTTAACGACGTGTGTTAGCATTGGGGAGAAAAAGCATCTCAAACAGTACCGAGTTGGTACTCGTAATCCATGTGGATTGCATCTTTCTCGCCGTTCTTGGTCTCGATCATGACCAAAATGAAGCGCCGATTCCAAAACTCTTTACCATTTTTAAATCGGTTAAGAATTGGCTGAGTAATAGCTAAATGAGCCCACTTATTCTATTATCAAAATATTGAACCCCATAGACTTGGCACATGTATGCTCTCAGTACATGGTTACTATAGCGCATCACGCGCTCCACTTCCCTGCCACTGAAGCGCGCTCGCTGATTGGCTGTGGCGTTCCATCTGTGACGTCACAGACAGTATATAATGGGTCGAAAAATCAGTTTCGAGAGCACTCAGGTGGTGATGAGGTGCCTAGTCTGAGAGTATGAGTGCAGGTGACTGCATTCCATAACGCAGATATACACCATCTGCTGTAGATCCTTTCAGTTTTCAGACTCGTTCTTTTTGGGGCACAGGCCACTGCATCCGCAACCGCAGTTTTTTAAGCTCCTGGGAAGATATCACTTAGGGGCAATAAACAAAGTGAAGTCAGGTAGTCCAAGACACTACTTCCGCAAAGGGACCTTTCGAGTGGATGGGCCTTTTGGCGCCGATGTAGCTTGTCATCCAGTATGTGGGGCGGGTGACGTACTCAGTGATGACTCGTCAGATCAGCCATGCCACGCAACCAGTGGTGGAAATTAATCCGCACATCATGTGTTAGCCTTTTGACATTTTCGACCGAGGTTATGGGAACATTGCTTGATGCATCGTGTGAGCTATTCAATGCATCTCATCTTGTGGACCATCAAAATGCATCGGCATTAACTAACATTCTTCCGTAGCCGATCAAGAACAGTAGGGCACTTTTCAACTTCTGCTCCAGTACATAACTTTTTAGCCCATTCAGTTAAATTAATGACTTTTTATGTGAACTTGACTATCTACTAGCCATCCTCCTCCGCGAAGGACCGTCTTCACTTTTCCTGAGTATGAGCCGTATAAGTAGTATGACTGCAGTATTTTCCTGGCAGCTAACTTCCGCATCATGCCATCTCGCATTCCCAATTGTGTTACGCTTTCAACTATCGCGAATATGAGACTTCTTCCGTACCGATGACTAATAAGTACTCTGTTTTATTATATTATTATTGTATCACTTTTATGTAATAGGTACCTCCCGGTAATTTGAGACCGCATTTTTATAGTTTATTATTATTATGTATATATTATCCTTATATTTCCGTGCTCATAAGCACTGCAAGGTCGAGTGACCATCTATTTTTACTGTATTTTCTAAAGTTAGTGATATGCCCGCAGCCAACCATGTTCAATTGTTTTGTTTGTTATAAAAACTCTTGGACTGCAGTATCACTAGGTTATACTATGCAGCAACAAAACCCGCACCACCTTGTTCCCCCACACAGCATCAATTATTCACTGAGGTCGCTGTTCATGTTCTCATTATGCGAACATGACATGCGGGTGACTGACTAAACCTGGATTGTTCTAGCTCGATGGGATAGGTTTATAGTAGTAGGGACGATTACTCAGTAGGAGACATTTTGTCTTAGTCTCTTTTCCAGAGTAACAGATATGTAACACCGCGCTCTGGGAAGATTGTATAAATTGGCCATTTTCCTTAAGGCCTCCATAATGAGTAATTGTCTCTCTCTACGCTTCAGCAGCTTCAGGCTTATTAATTGTCTGGACCTCCTTCCGTCAAGTTATTTAGAGTTAGCTCTGGAACTATTGGGGTTCTAGTGTGGCTAGAAATAAAGTGGCGATTACCGCATACGTCCCCCCCCCCCCGCCTCATATCCTCGGACACTGGTTAGTTAGAAAACCCCGCCAAAGTAGGAAGCACTGAGAACATATATATATAATAAATTACTGGTCTGCAGTGCATCTCTGGGCGATTTTACATAACCCTAGCAACAGGTAAATGTTCACTCCCCGGATATGGATCAGTAACAATCCGTAGCTGACACACCAGTGACGGAAAGGATCCACGTTTCCATCTATCTCTACCAGTGACTGGGTGCGCTTTAGGACCCACCACACCCTCCATGCAAGGTCACTATAGTTGGATAGCTGCATCTTTGTACCCACCTTAAAAACTTGAATGTGCTTTCCAAACACCTATGTTCAGTAATTGTCCTTGTGATGTTATGCGTGGTCATGACCTGACAGTGACAGGCTCATTATATGATTCTGGAACTCTCATCTCACGATATGTATGCATGTGTCTGCTGAGGGGGATGTTCCATAGGGTGCCCATCAGACTTATATATTGAACAGTAGTTAGCTTACATTGCCAATTGCGGCTAAACCTAGACTTGGACCCAGCAAATAAAAGATAGGGTAGGAATTAGCAGAAGGCCCGCATACATAAAGCAGTAACTACTAACAAAGAATCTTGGAGATCACATAAGATGGCGGTGCTGAATTCTTCGGACATCATCCACCCCACCTTCACATAAAACACCGTGCATCACGACCCCATATAGATTCACTATGTTGACCTGTTTACATAATTTAGTTTTAACAGGAGAGTGGCCCTTTTTGCCATCTCTCTTCCTCCGCCTCGGCATTGGAGGCATTTTCTTGTGACGGCGGCCCACGAGGCACTTTCCTCTTACAACAAAATAATGTTCCGTAGTGGTTAATTTGGTTTATATTAAACTGGCTAAGTAGCCGCGCCCTGACCCTCCTTTATGGGGATACCTCACGGATCTCACTCTGTGATGTACCTCTGGCGAGGACCATGATTATGAGTCATAAACCCGACCCGATGTACTAGACCTCCTCCTAGGTATCAGTAAACGTGTACGATTGTTTGACTGTTATCACATTAATTATTGTATGTATCTTTAATATTATTTCCAGGCCATAAAATGGAGCAGTGGAACCGTCACACCTGTGACACCAACAGCGTGGACGAGACAGTGAGGATGAACTTTGCCGCTGATGGTCGCATGACCCCACTGGAACGTGAACGTTCCATCGGCTGTCGAAGTCGGTTTCTGTATGATCCGGCAATGCGCATCACTGGCTCCACAACACCGCGATCCGTGGCTAGCCAGCTATCCCACCCCGCTGTGCCGCGCACCTGCAGTGCTGCAGAACAGGAACGCCGGAGGCTGCAATCCCCAGGAGTAAAGCACAATCACAGCGTCATGTGGACAGTGTATTATCATCAGCGACAAACACAATCAGTGCTATCGGTTACATCTGGGTTGAGACACCAGATTTGAAAATCACCAAAACCCCATAATATATAACCAAACCCTTTGTAGCACTAGTAGACACATTGATAACCTTGATAACCTTATTCAAACTACCGAGACACAGTCCTTCTCCATTGGCTGCTGTAGCGCCTGTATTCTGACACTGCTCTTTGGTGCTACTTAACCATTGAAACCTAGAAGGGCAGTATGGTGTGTACTGTTTGCGTAGGAATGAATCCACGGGACTTCCCACTTCAAGTGTGGTGGTTAACTCCAATCTGCATCCATGCATCCAGGATTGTAAACTAGTCTGCGACAAACAGAAAGACTCCCTAGCAGATGAAATCACTGCCACAGATGACTGTCAAAAATGTTTCAGGCAGCCCGAGCCCTGTTAGTTACGGACCACACACCACCACTCACTGGACAGGACTCTGAAGGACACATTATCGGGACTGACGAGGGCAGAGCCGACGCTATTCGAGAATGGTTCAAGGAACAGTTCACTGACCACGATGATGATGAGCCCTTGTACCCCTTCTCAGGTGACCCCAGGCCATTACTAACACCTATTAAAACAACAGAAGCTGAAAAGGCACTCAGCGCCCTGAAAAATAGACGTACATCCAGACATTATGGCGTGAGCAATGAACTATTCAAATATGCAAGTGAAATTATGTCAAAACCGATCATAGTACAGTAGAAATTGACATGGACCCGGAGATTTTGTATAACAGACACATTTTTGTTTTAATCACTTCGGTATGGCCCAAAATACATCTCAGAAAAATTCTCCAAAATTCACACATGGGGAAATATGGTTTTTAGAGGAAATTCAAAATGGCCGCCAGAGCGATGACCAATAACCAGGTAATATGTATTTTGACTCTAAAAACCCGTGTTTTGGTAAGTGTTGTACAGTTTAAAGTATGTCATCATCAAAATCACTTGATAAACTATAAATTTAATGCAAACTGAGCGACTGTTGTGAAACACAGCGATCAGGCAGAATGGCTGAAATTTGTCTATGCATTTTCACTTTCAAATTTCGAGCTGTTAAGGCAGTGACCTTCACATTTACAATGTATGCTACAGGGAATGCCTTTCTTGGAGCAACTACACGAGGAACACAGACGTGTTCTGCTTTAACACTGGCACCTTATATTTAGAAGTAGCTCCGGAGGCGCTGCTGACTTGTCCGTAATGATCGCCGTCACTGATCCTTGTTCTACTGCATAACCATACTCTTCTTTCTTTAACATAGTTTTTAGGTGAAGCCATGTGCTTGCTTGGAGATGAACCCGAAGGCTATGGAAGTATGCTGGCCTACGTTTGGGTGGCATCCTTTCAACTGGTACATGCTTAGGAGAGATGGCAGTCATGTATCTGAGATTGTCTAAGCCAGGACTTCTTGATACAGCACTATACAAAGACTTAATGTACTTTTCACCAATAACCATTATATCCGCCTTTGATCTGGAGATGTCGCCAAATGCAAGTACATCTTGTCTGAGGGTTGGTGAAGATTGGATCATTTTCATATGCTTTACTTTGCCCATGCCATATAAAGCTGATGTCGTGTCACATCCAGACATACTATGGACGAATGGCAGGCACATACACAATTCCTTGCCTAAGATCTCTGTGGCCACTTTGATGCATAGCTTATTTTGCTTAGTTTGTAGGAAAATATTTGCAGGGGTGCTTGCATGATAGAGGAGTAAGATCAATATGTCTGTATCGTCAGCAACAACTATCGTTGTTCTTTCAGTTCCTGCCAATTCTAATGCTCTCCTTACAATCTCCACATCAGCATCGCCTTCATCTACTGCATGTACCACCTCAACACCTGCATCTGATAAATGTTTTGCCAACAGATTTATGGTATTCTGCTTGTTGCGTTTGTTTGATAGAAATCCAGTTTTGTTTCCTGGAACAGGTGTGTTGTCTTGGACAGCTACATCAGGAGCGCCAACTTGATTAAGCCGTCGTCGCTTCTGTTCTTGATCTTTTGTGGTCTCAGTTTGATAGTTATCAAATATAACGCATACAGGCGCATCAAGCCTCTGATAATGTACTACTGATGCTACGAATGAGCTACAAACGGTCTCCATTGTTCCAATCTTAGGCCATGGTATCCGATGCAAAGGTGCGCAGCCATCAAATACTCTTGCAGCTGGCTCTGTTGTCTCTTGCTGTAGCATTGATGTATTCATTTCAATTATATACTTCGCCAGTTGTGACTTTTGCGATTTCCTCATAGTTCCGTCTTCGTGGAAGAGGGCGGGACATACCATTGCAAGCTCGTACTCAAAGATCCCTTTGTCTGGAGGTCCTGAAACAGATGCAGTTGACATTAAGCGATGGTACAGCTCCTGGGAAGACATATGGACATCTTCATTTCCTACTTTAACTACCTTTCGCATGACAGCAAATGTTACAGCTTGATCTGCTTTCTTTAGCGTAATGTCGCCAAACCTTTTCTCATTTAACTTGTCATGAATTCTTCGACCAATATCAATGGCATCATCGGCAGTAACACGATGGTCTGCAATCAAACCAGTTGCGATATTTCTCAGTTGGTCGTCTTCAACTGCGAATGGATTGTGTTCTCTGAGAAACAGAGTGAATTTCTTCATGTCTTCTACATCTCGTCTCATATTTGCAGGGTGAACATCTCTGCGTTGTTCCGACCATGTCCCGGTGAACGTGTCAGTCAATGACCACATACCCTGTGTGTACTGTGCTATGATGTGTGCAGTGAGAAGCCATTTCGTTCTAGCGGATTCTTTGTGCGCTATATTGATCAATCCACCCTGTGTCTTCCCAGCTCTCATTAGACTATGTACAATTGTCATATCTGACCAGGTACCACTCCAATACAGTTTAGCATTCCTGCGTACAGCAAAGTGCCCTTCGTGCATTAGACCATCCAGACAAGTACATAGATCATCAGAATCTTGGAGGTAAAGGCGACAACACTTTGTGTAATTTTTGTGCTCTGCAGCAGCAAAAATGGCAACATTAGTTGTGTCGCCTTTAAATGAAGGAGCCAATTACCAGTACGCTCAGCCCTGATAAACAATCGTGCAATGGAGACAAATTCCATGAACAACGACCACAATTTACCAGTTCTTGATTTCTCTACGTTTTCCTTCAAATTAGAAACTTGCTTACATAGGTCTTACAAATGGTCATTGTCACAAACATCGTCTGCTGAAATATCATGTGACATAATAGCATCACATAAATTGCGCAGCTCTGACCACATATCATCCGTTGACATATGTGTTTGACTTTCACAGCATGTTTCTGTTTCGGTTGTTTGCTCATCCGAAGCGTCATCACTATCAGGATCAACATCACTTTCTTCATCTTGCAGCTCAACAAATTCAGATTCACCATATGTACTGCTGGGTGTGTTGTCTGCAGCACTGCCTTGTAGAGAAATTATATCAACATCGGGTTGAATTAGCAAAAGATGCAATGCGGCATCTGTAAGGAGGCATGCTCTTAATGTCTTTGTGTAAGCTTTTCCCTCCATTATCCTAGGTAGGGAATTCCTAGCATACACGGTTGCCCACAAATCATCGATCCCTCTCACCTCCATGAACTTACAGCCCGCTCCAAGAAAGGACATTAGTTGGTGGAAGCCACCCAGCCTTATATACATGTTCCTAAACTGTGGATGAGTGTCTTGCTTAATTTTCTAGCTTTTTAAGTACAATGGCTGGTCAAATGTTATGGTTACGCAACATAGTCCTGCCTTTAGGGATTGGGACTGCACATACATCATGGTACTATATACAGCTTCATTTGTTCCTGGATTCAAAGGTACCATGAGATTGTAAACAACTGCCGTGCAGTGGAAATTGTTGCATGTCGTTATTTCAGACATGAATCCCTGCCAGTTTGGTGGCTGACTTGTGAGAAGGCTATAGTACAATCACAATGTGTCTAATTGACCGTGCATAGCAATAGGTAAGCTGATGGGGTTAATGGTCTTTATCCTTACATCTGCCACTAGGGATTTATTAGAAGACGTGTAGGGTAGCATGAAGCTCCCAAAATCACCAGCTTCTTTGATCTCATCAGCAGTTATAGTTTTACGACATATTGCCCCAACTGGGTTAGCCCTGCTTTCGATTGATGCCATTGTTTGACACGAAATGATCCCCATCACATGCGTTGTATCGTGACCAGAGATCGTGTCATCGTTGTAATCAAAATTGTCAGCTACCCATTGACAGAACCCCCCCCACCCCATCCTTCTTCTCCACGAGCCCAGGACACAGGTCTTGAACGGATGTGCTTCCAACTGCACATCTCTGAGATGCAATTACCTGGTCATAGGAAGCACTGAGTCCCAGGGATGAGAGCATATCTATGATAACACGGGAGTGGGTAGACTGGTGGATGAACAAACCAATGGATAGAAGCAGTGATTGCTTTCCATCAGCTTGCATGATAACATGACACACACATACCATCTTAAGTTTATTTTTCAACTTGGCAGATTCACTACGAGGTTCAGAATAGATACATGAAATAAGATGTTTCAATGCATCTGGCACCTCGATTTCAAGGTTTTCAAGGTCTAAACTGGACAGTTCTGGATACACATCTGATGGTTGATCAATATCTTTAATTGTTTGATTAATCATAGATCCCACCAGTCTAACAAGTCGCATGGTTTCATCACTCTCGTCACGGGTTGATGCTACATATGATTCGTGTATGATAGAAGATGCTCTATCAGTCAATGTGACCACGCTTGTCTTGCCTTCAACCTGTGATATTGTCACATCTGTCCCAAATCGGCCGAGCAGATGACGCTGTACGCCTTATGCTATAAGCGGGTACACCATTTGGCAAGTAGGTGGTCAATTGCGTACGAAGGTCGTGTAAAGTGAACTGGCGCTGTTGCTGTTCTGGTGCTGTTAGCCAATTGCATAGATGGTTAAAACCCACATCATTCATTTCATCAAAGTTCCGGGCATTACTTCCAGAAGCACCACACGAACTGATGTTTCTACAAGAGATGAATTCTTGCATACATTGACGATGCTATTTGGCTTTAACAGCACATAGGTCACCAGCAAAAAGTATTCTTGCTTTAACATCATTCGCTAACGAATCGTGCCTTTTTCCACACGCGTTTAACAAGGTTCCCTGGACTACACTGAGTTTACACTTACTAACATATTCAATATTGCATATGTGAGAATGCCGTTCAGGGTGACGGCGGACAGCATCAAAGTCGAGCTCTTCAGCACATATCAAACAATGAGTATGGTAATCATAATGATTAGATTCGGAGCGCAGTGTAGGGGTAGATGGTCGCACTCCTTCATCGTTTCTGTTTTGCTGTTGCACTTTTGCAATATTTCTAGGCAACGTGTAATTTTTGTAGCATTTATCGTGTATATAATGTTCGTTCGGCGGAGATAGTTTCAAATCAATACCATCTCCACGAAGCTTTGAAGCGTCAAGCAGCGTTGAACGCCCTTGATGACTAAGTTTTCTAGAACTGCTGCTATCATGGGAAACATTACATACAGCACATGTTTTTCTTGCGTAGGGTCAGACATAATTGTACTAAACCATTAATTAGCATGAACAATGTGATTTTGACTCTATATATTTATCGTTTTATAATTGAATCGACTTAACCTACTTCAAGTAACATTTTCTAAATTTACCCCGTACTATATATTATTGTAATAGTAAGAATAATAGCGTTAGGAATATTTATATCATTGACTGCATAGTTGCGATCAACATGCTGTCCATATGTGTAACTCTCTCCGTACATTGGCCATACATTGATGTACCATGTTCTGGAATTCACACTCATGTATCAAATCATATATGGTTGTTATAGACAGGTTTTACTGATTAATTTTAATTTACATTAGTATGTCTTACAGGTTATTTGACTGGGATCTGTTCTCATATACACAATTGACAATAGCAAGTGTCAGTAGGTCTAATTTTATAAAATTCTCAGCAGATTACCTATTTATACTAAATATTTTTCACATTTTGTTCCCTAACTTCAAAGGGTTAAAAGTCAGGTTTCCCCAAGTGTGAATTTGTGATAATTTCTTGTGTGGAATCTGGACAGTCATAAAAAGTGTTTGGAACACAAAATAGTCTGTTATACAAAATGTCCGGGTTAGTCTATATTGCTGTTGATTTCTACTGGACTATCACGCACCTAATCAATTCAACTTTTATGCACCACCTTGCCATCGATGCTGTAGGTTAAGGCACACTTGCTACGTGGCCCAAGCCAGGAATCCAACAGGATCGAGCCAATCTGTGGCCTATTGTGCTCCTTAACAGCATAAGGAAAATCCTACCCAACGTTACTATATGCTACATCCGAAACAAGATCGATGACTTCATTCGATCATGTCAAAGTGACTGTGAAAATGGATGCATCTGGGCAGACATTGTATGGGCTCAACGCATGCTTGTGCCAGTAGTCATGTCCAGCCACTGAAATTTCCACAACATGGCTATTGGCCTAGATGTACTATCTAGAGCCTAGATGTACTATGCCAGGCCAGTTGCAATGAAGATGAGCTACGCCTAGTGAGACTACTACTTGCAGACACCAAGCTGAGAGCACGAGTAAAGTCAGTGAACTGTAGAGTTTGAGTCATCATGCCGCTCCCATAGGGAGATTGTCTAGCCATTGTACTTTCCACCTGTTAATCTGGTGCTGCATTGAAATCCGTTCGGGAACCATCCCTCCCCACACCACGACAGTATCTATGCAGGGTATACAGCTAGAGGTAGAATATGCCAACGGTGTTGACTTTATAGATGGGGAAAGAAAACCCCTTAACGAACTACTTTGGCTTCTACTAAAAAGTGAGACTCTTTATGAATGAATCCAAAACAGAGTTCACCCCATATACTTATCAACAACGCATGAAACTAAAGACAATTATGATCTAATTAGTTATGGCGAACCATGGAGTAAAATAAAATTATGGACTCACTTCTTTGCAGTACTGCTGACATTGCTGAACGCTGCGTCATGGGGAACATAGCTTTCCAGTCCTTGTTGGAGCTTTGGATTCGTAGATCAAAGATTCTTTTGACAAAGCAATCCAACGCAACATGTAATGCATCGCTGCTGTCTGTAAAAGTCGGCCAGTAAAGATGGTTCATCTTTATCCATGCGCTATGGATGTCAGAAGTCACACGTGCTCAAAGAACCTCGGAATTCACTTTACTTGGGGGCCAGCAAATATAAAGCCAGGAGAGGACATGATTGCATAAGTATGTTAAGCATGCTGCAATGTGATATCAAGAAAGCAGGACTTCGTGCAAGAATGGACCTGAGAAAGCTTTCACAGATTTTGGGCGAGGACAAGACACAGTGATCAAAAGTAAAGCAGGACTGATTGCAGCTCTAGGATGTTTCCACTACTACAGTCGCAGAATACAATCATCATACATGCAACCAGAAATTGCAAAAATAATAGTGATTTTTGCCAGGACCAAGAAGTGGAAAGGAAGACGTTTCAGCTGCGATGAGATTTAACAAGCGAATCATCGTTTGAGTCACCATCTCCACGTGCATTCAACTGCCACATGCACCCATGTAGTAGTTAAGATAGGGATAACCCATCCATAAATACCGTGCCATGCACCCACAGATAGCGGAACCCACTGGCATATTCAGCAGCTAGCATAGCATGCAACAGCAACAAAATTACTGCAGAATGGACCGTTCCATTTTATCCATGCCCCGCCAATCTCTAGCTAATCCCCGCCCACACCTCTATCATGTTGGGGTCGATCGATCTCTGAACTCCCAGACTATCAATTTCCAGAAAACTATACAGGTAAGTTGTTGAATATTTTGAAACTATGGCAGCAACAGCGCCCAGTCAAATTAGTTTCTAAATATTCAACAGCATGTTTATTAAATAGTAGAGACATACAATTGGTACAACGTGTCGGACTATTTAGAGTTAAAAATGAACTGTATATAATCCTTTATGACGTAATAATTGCGACGTCATCCTACACGACGCTTAGCTGATTATGACATCATATGACGCCATTACTCTGGAAAGGCCCATTTTCCATTCGGCATCAGCACAGTGCTGAGCCGTCATTGACTCTATAAGTCGTTTGTCGAGGTGATGAGCCAGTTTGATCTTGAGCCACTTATAATCAACACACTCAGCATCGTCGCTACGGTACTAGGTTACCTATAGCAGTGACCATGTCTGAAGATTTACCGAGTAAATTTATTTGAGAGATCAATGCTGAAATAGTGTTGAACACAGTGTATGGCTGAGACCGGGTGTAGAATATTAAAAAGACCCAACATACCAAGGGAACAGAAGTGATAATATATAAACTGAACATTTTTATTCAACCCCGCTCGGGTCGAAAATTGAATAACGTAAAAATTACATTCCAGATGAAGAATGAGCTATATCTTAATGACAAAGTAAAGTAAAAACTATCTGGACAGTGCACCATCAATTTCAGTCAATTCGTGTGGTTGTGAGATGTGTGGTTGAAAGCTAGTGTGATGAAAGACGATTTTCTGTCCTCTGGATGCTGGTCTAATGGTAGGCTTCTCGCCTCCCGAAAGCTAGGCGGAGTGTATCGCAGCATTCACTGGTCTAAAATTGTAAAACTTAAAAATCACATTTCAGATGATGAATGGGATATATCCTAGTGCCAGTGGGTCGTTAATGGCAGAGTTAATAGAACTAATGCTTGACAATAATAAAAACTACATACTTGCGAGCGCCTATAGTGATCTAGAAGAAAGGATCGCCGAAATGTAAAGTAAACAATACACGATTGTACACCATCAATTCCAGTCAATTCGTATGGTTGTGAGATGTGTGGTTGAAAGCTAGTCCGGTGAAAGAGGATTTCTTCCTCCGCTGAATTCTGGTCTAGTGGTAGGCTACTCCCCTTCCAAACGCTAGATAGAATATGTCGCAGAATTCACTGATTTGAGCCCTGCTGGGGTCGAAAATCGAAACGCGTAAAAGTTACATTCCAGATGATGAATGAGCTATATCCTAGTGACAGTGTGTCGTCAATGACGGGATTCATAGAACTAATGATTGACAATAATAAAAACTACATACTTGCGAGTGCCTAGTGACAAAGCAGAATGGATCTCAGAAACATAAAGCAAAAAATATCTGAAATGTGCCCCCATCAATTCCACTCAATTCGTATGGTTGTGAGACGGGTGGTTGAAACCTAGAACAGAGAAAGGGGGATTTTTTTGTCCTCTGATTGCTGTCCAAGTGGCAGGCTACTCGCCTCCAAAACGCTAGGCAGGTGTCCCAGAATTGACTGGTTAAAAAAAGCGCCAGGGTCGAAAATTACATTCCAGAGGATGAATGAGCTATATTCTAGTGCCAGTGCTTCGTCAATGATAGGGTTTCTTGAACTAATGCTTGACAATAATAAAAACTACATACTTGCGAGTGCCTAGTGATATAGCAGAATGGATCTCAGAAACGCAAAGTAAAAAATATCTGCAATGCACACCATCAATTCCAGTCAATTCGCATGGTTGTGAGTAGGCCTGTTCGGTTAATTGATATTTCATATATTGATAGTTGAGTATTTTTCCTGGCGATTATATAATCGAGTGTAAAATAAATTAATCGAAAAATCGAAAAAATCGATTTAATCGAGCAAAAATTGATTATTTATTTTAATCAGGAATAATTTAGTGTTTAGTCTTGTAATACAGCTAATGCAAAGATGGTTTGATTGTTCTTAGCAAGGTAGTTGTATAAACATCTATTGCTGACGTTCAAGTCTGCACCTCCCAAGTCGTAATTCATGCATGCGAATGTTTATATAAGTAATTGCTTGATACGCCAATGATATGAATCTTTTGTTTGCGACTGTTTAATAACCCCCTTTGAAGGCTATAGACTGAAGCGTTGGTGGCCATTTTGCGAGAAAATGTTAATTCACAAAATTTCGATGCGAATTTTCACAAATTCTAACAATTGATTTGGAACTAATTTGATTTAAAACTGATGCTGCCTTGCAGTCAAATGATAAAAAAAAATTAGACGTTTCTAATGCTGCGAAATATGGAAACGTCGTAGATAGTCACTACGGGTGAAATCTATGTCATAATAAAAATAAAATATGGCCATTTCGCGAAAAACGCATACAATCGACTTAATTGATTTTGACTTAAAGCAGTTGCTCCACCCGCAATCAAATGATTTTCAAAATATTCAGCTTTTCCAATGTTGGAAAATAGTGAAACATCGTAAATAGGCGCTACGGCTAATAAAATTATTTATTTATTTTAAGAAAGCTATACTATGCCTCTCTCGCTCTCTCTCCACCCCTTCTCCATCCTTCCCTCACTACGTAGCTGTTACTTACAAAGTTTCAAGAATAAATAATCTATTATCCGATTAAATAGACTATTTTCCAGACATCATAATCGATTATTTATTTCTATAATCGAACAGTCCTAGTTGTGAGACGGGTGGTTGAATACTAGTTTGGAGAAAGAATATTTTTTGTCATCTGGATAATGGTCTAGTGGTAGGCTACTCGCCTCCCAAACACTAGGCTGAAGGTGTCGCAGAATTCACTGGTTCGAACCCAGTTCATGTTGCAAATAGCAAAACGTAAAAATTACATTCGAGATGATGAATTAGCTATATCCGAGTGCTTGTGCGTCGTCAACGAAGGGATCATAGGACTAATGCTTGACTATAATAAATACTACTACTACTACTGCTACTACTACTACTACTACTACTACTACTACTACTACTACTACTACTACTACTACTACTACTACTACTCTTTATTTCAAGAGGGTACATCGTCAGTGGCGTGATGTCCCCGAGGACCGCAAACACAAATACACTATGTACAATAATATTACCTTACCTGCTGGTTACTTTAATACTGCGTTTCTAGGAATTCATGGTTCTAAGTGTTAATATGACTGTTGCTGAAATGGATTTCCAATATCATGGATTCCTGTAGCCAGTTTGACCACTCTTTCCAAAGAAACCTGGTGTGTGTGTTAACGTGTTTCCAACCGCACCCCGCCCCCCCCCCCCCGCCCCAGAAACATGTTAGTTAGTACAATTTTGAACACGATGTAAGAAATGTTTCTGTTGAATATTTTGAAAAGATTGGATTGGAAAACATCGCTTCCCATTTCTTCCAATCTATTTTTGTTCAAAGCATTCGGCAGTGCGTTTTATTTTATTGTGAAAACAATCTATGTTATTTCTGAGCTATACTGTACTTTCTGTTGCGTATTTAGCGTCTTACGCTGCCTCGTAAATGTAATGGAGGAATTTTATTTTAGTTAGGCCCCGCCCATCTCTAGCTAAGCCCCGCCCACACATTGCCCGTGTTGGAATCCATCAACCCCCCCTCCACCCCCACCTCCGCACTCTTTAAATATCAATTTACAGAAAAGTATACCGGGAAACTGTTGAATATTTTGAAACTAATTTTACTAGACACTGTTGCTGCTTATGGGAGTAACAGCGTTCCGTCAAATTAGTTTCAAAATATTCAACTGAATGCTTATTAAATAGTAACGATATACAACACGTACCCCTTTACCGACTATTACACGTTTATGACTGACTAAATCGCGTCATCCATGGTGTAATTACTAATGACGTCAGGCTACATGTAACGTAGTTGATTATGGTGTCATAGGATTGACCGAGAAACTGGACTCATCCTTTGACAACCAGTGTCGGGTTCGAGACACGAGGCATAGATACTTATAAACAACTAGATCACAATCGAACTGGAAGGTTAACTAACTAGTTAACTATCGTTGACCAGCGTCCATAGCTTAGTCGAAATGGTTAATGTGAATTTGTGAAAAAATTCCAAATGGCAGATAACCTTCGCTCTCCACAGACATATGTAAATATTTCTCTAACTAATTTGTTGATGAAAGTTTGATAGAATTCCACGACGTTATTCCCTTCCTACATTATCTCCAATGGGAACTGTTTGACTTTTAGCGTACCAAAAATACCACTTTCACAGCCGTAGCCTGATTAAGATAATGGCTAACGGGCTATACTCCAAGAGCCCCAAAACACAGGCCCCCACAAATCCAAAAGAATTATCACATTTTATCTATATAAACATGTAATCCCAGTATCTCACTTTTACAGTAATGATATAGCTAAACTGTTGTATATTTTGAAAACAATTTGACTGTAAGCTGGTGCTGCCTTGGGCAGCATCATCTTCAGCTTTCAGTCAAATTAGTTTCAGAATATCCAACAACATTTTGACAAGTGCATAACGAATTTATTATATTTTGGAGCTGTGGCAGAGGCGGCTGCTGACATTCCCTTGTTGACTCACCAGATAAGGGCGCCCACCGTCATCTGATTAGCCATGGGCCCCAAATAGGCTTATTCCGACTCTGTTCAAAGCCCATTGAAATAGCCGATTTTGTTGGTGATAACACAATTTATTTAACCACCCGTCGTTCGTTTCAAACATCAAATGTGCCAGTTGTTCATGTGGGCACAATGATGAATCTACAAACCACTACCTCTTACATTGTGCCCTTTTTAACGAGCAAAGTCGTTTTCCAAAATCAGCTTGCCTTGAACGATATTTCTCTTGCTAATCTTACGGTCAACCAGCTTCTATACGGGACTTACCCTGCCAACTTGGAAATGAATAAACTGATCTGTAATACGGTATGTCAATACATAATTAACACCAACCGCTTTCAGTAGCTTCCCGTTCGCGAACTTATAGTTTAAGTGGTAAATGGACAGCATCCCAACACGTACAGGTCGGGGCGAAGGCAGCACCTAGAGCTCACCTCTGCTATTCTTCCATTTGATCTTATTCCTCGCTCTCTCTATCTCTCACCCTCTCTCCCCCCTTTCCTCCTCTCTCTCTATCTCGGTCTTTCTTCCTACTCTCCCCCACCTCACACTCAACATCCACACACTTATGCACACCAATAGACTACAATTAATTAAACTATTATGATTTGCCGCCATTTTGTTGTAAAAAAGTTTTGAATAATCTGTATGTGTATGGCGGGCATAAGACTCTAAGTCTTATCGTGCTTCCATCTGAACAAAATAAATCACGTTTAAACCAAATGTGCAGGGTTCGTAAACAAATAGTACATGAGAATTCGCATCTTTGTTATTGTAGATTTATTGCGGGGCACTTCGAAAATGGCGTATAGCTGTGACGATATAGAAATTCGATTAATAACACCAGAGGATGCAGAACCATTCCGAAAGGCACTGTACTATTACTGGACCTCAGAGCCTACAACTATAGCAATTGATCTCAAAGTGCCAGATGATACTGGTGACGCATTTAACAATTACGTGACAAAGTTCTGTGGTGACGGACTTTCTCTGTGTGCTATGGATCGCCAGACTGGCGTTATGGCGGGGTTTAGGCTATCAACAAATGTCAAGAAGACTGATCCCACAATGAATGATTTTACAGCAACAGGATATGACGTGGATACAATGTACAAATTCCACAGTTACGTATTAGCAGCCCAGATCTTATATAAGGATGTTAATGTATTTGAGCGATACGGGGTGGATACTATGCTGCGTTTTGCTGGTCTTTGCGTGATACCTCAATATCAACGCCGTGGTCTGGCCATGCGATTGATTCAAGCAAGCATTGACGGTGCTCGCCAACAAGGATTTAAGCTTATATGCTCTGAAGCTAGCAGCGATTTCTCACGGAGGTGCTTCGATAAGCTGGGATTCAAGTATATAACTGGACTTAGCTTTGATCAATATCGAGAGTTAGGATTCCCGTTCATCCAAGATGTAGGACAACATACGAAACAAACTCTGCATTGTCTTCAGTTGCCCAGTGAATGAATGAAAATGTGCGTAAAAACACACATGTCTATCGAGAATGTTTGCTAATGTTTGCTTTTTTGGGACAAAATATGGTGGACCGCTTCTAGCTGAGCTCCGCCATCCTTTTACGCGCGTTGGAATCGATTTGAAACTTTGAACCCTCAACTTCCTGAATTAAAATTTCAAGATAAAGTATACAGGTAAGCTGTTGAAAATTGTGAAGCTAATTTGACTGGAGTCTGAGGTTCAAGTCAAATTGGTTTCAAAATATTCAACAAAATGTTCAACAGAATATTAATTTAATTGGCAACGTCATACAATGGACATTTCCAGATTTAGCTATGCCCCGCCCATCTCTAGCTAAGCTCCAACCACACCACGAATGTGTTGGGATGGATAGATCCATGAACTCCCTGCATTTCCAGAAAACTATACAGGTAGGCTGTTACATATTTTGAAACTAATTTGACTGGGTGCTGTTGCTGCCACAGCGCCCAGCCAAATTAGTTTCAAAATACTAAACAGCATCTTTATTAAATAGTAAAGACATGCAATTCGTACAACGCTTGGT